>JAVYIG010006471.1:0-117449 GCA_035222895.1 Strongylocentrotus droebachiensis
ATGTTCAGCCCCCGACATAGGTCATGAAATAAAGAGATCAAGAATTTGAGAACTCCCAAACACGATTCTTATCTGAGTTTTCTATTTAGTACTGTATGTATGCATCATCTGTTGTAGCATTAACATTGGGTTACCTGTCCAAAGAATAGGAGCATCCTCTCTTCCGGGTAGGTCATGGGGTCAGGTCGAAGGATATAGCGCCCTCTATATTTGTCCATTGCACCACCACTCAGACATGGCATGAGGAGGCGGAGCCTGTTGCCGTGGAGCTCCTGCGTTACCTCGGCCCAAGAAATGGCGGAAAGAACCGCCTAGAGGAGAGATGCAAACAGAAAAGATTTACTGATTGTTGAAAAAATAGGGGGGCCTTTGCGATGTGTTGTATCTGAAAGGCGCCTGGACCAAACTGCAAGCATTTGCTCTAGATTGAATTCAACCATCTATTAAAGCCCATCTGCTCTAGTTTGGCCAGGGGGATTAGACCTCCCTGCATGGTCACTGACAGGTGGTTATCTCATCAAATCAGCTCTCAATTAAAGTAAGAAAAAGGGGGCCACGGGCGACCAACGGTCACCGCTTAGGCATTGTTTGCTATATAGAGGGCGCAAGTAGCTATAAGTAGTACAGTGAGGCTTTAACATACTCGTACTGTGGACAGGATACATCTTACATGCACAAGTACATGCAAATTAATGATTTCACACACAGAACAAATTGTTGTTTTCTTTTTTTCACATGGATAACAATTGGATAACAATACAGAGATTATATTCATGTGCTTCCTAAACTTTCTGGAAAAAAATTGATCAAAACAATTCTTGCATTGAAAAAAACTGAAATGCACTGCACACAGAAATGGGTATATGGGGCTACACAATCCCACACATGTGGCATAAAAGATTGGATCAAGCTTTTGAAAAGCTATTTATTTTCAAATTTTGAATGAGGGCATTTGAAGAGCAATCCTTTTCAGGGTGCTTTTTTCCTGTGGAATTCTTCCAAACTGACATAAAATGAATGAGAAAAGCTCACAAATTATTACCTTCACCGGACAGCATACTTCTTTTTAAATATAACTTTGAAAATATAAGTTCTATATTAACCAAGTCAAGACGGATGCACATGCATACTCATTCTTTCCAAGGACAGTTAAGGACTGGAACAGTCATCCTCCCTTAATTGAAGCCCAACCTTCCTTAAATACTTTTAAATCTACGCTTAAAATCAACTTAAAACCAGCACCTTAAGTTGGCCGGTGGCCGCACATGACGACACACCTCCAGTTTAAACACCTTTACGGTGTCTTTTGGAGGAATCCTACCATGTACCAAGACCAATGTGATTAGAAAATGATTTCTTACTTGTTCCATGGACTTCCTCTCCGACCAGCTTGACATTGAAAGCGTACGTAGGGTCGCCACACTGGCTATCTTCACACACAATTGAGAGGAGTAGACATTGGCAAGGGCAGAAGCAGCTTGGCAGAAAGTGGGTGATTTATCCTTAGTTGATGCTGCAAACCAAGCAAATAATAACATAAAAATTTATCATCTGGGCCCGTCTTAACCACTTGACTGCTATTGGCTTTAAACGCGTTCATACCCCCTGTGCTACTGCATTTTTTTACTGTACAAAAACCTGACAAAAACTATACACTGTACATACAAAAAAAAGCTGGATTTTTGTTGGAAGAGCGCCATCTACTGTTCAAGACCTGTATAACATCATTGCAGTGCTAATTACACAGTAGGGCTTGGCATTATGCAGTGCTACGGTATTAAAAGTGCAATGCCCTAGGCACGTACATGTACGTGGGTAGCAGTCAAGTGGTTAAAAAGAGTTGCGATTAATCAAAACTTGTTGTGATTGATTTCAATCGCAAATACATACATAAGAGATAGGAGACTGTAAACTTGTGATTGATTTGGATCAATAGCAGCAAGCGCAACTCTTTACAAGACGGGGCCCTGGATATTTTCAAAGCACAAGACTTGGTTAAAAACTGTCAGCAGCAATGTTAGGACAATTTTTTTAAATGTGAAATGCAAAAGATGAAGAACTGTCATATGTCTCCACTGATCCACTTTGTACAAGAGTATAGTTACACCTACAAACAAACAAACAAAATTGCAGCAACATCTGGTATGAAACTTATTAGGACCACTCACAAATATTTCTGGTTTTACAATCAATTATGAGAACAAAACATGTACCCTTGATGTTGAAGAGCATTTTCCATTCCATGAAAAAAAAAAAAAAGTACAAACACTTTGCCACCTGAAATACGAGCTTGTACAACCTTTTGTTATTTAAAAGAAAATAAAGGTATTATTTCTCTCAAAATATGCTTGTTAACTTTTAAGGTATACATTTTGTATAGTGCTAGTTATGTCAAGAAGAGGTATTGTGTATTTCCTTGTTTTTGCTTATTTATTCAAATACGTTAAGGGGCATGATTTTTGTATTTTGTTTTATTTTGTAACGACAGAATGTCTTATTTTACGCCATGTTCTATCTTTATGTACATGTAATAAGTATCAACAAATCTTAGGGACGTTGCGCTTCAAACATTTTTTGTTTATGCATTGTTCCTACTATGTATTATATCTCAATGTAACCCACTGTATTTTTATTATCTGTGAACAGTTATTTTACATGGTGAATAAATAAAACAAAGAAACAAACAAACATAAATACCAAACTTTATTTTACAGATGACTTTGGCATTTGCAAATTGCCTAGTACTACAATACCCTAGCCAAAGCCTTTAGAAACACTTAACATAGCAAAAGAAAATGGCCTTGTCTAAAATGGCTACAGCGACTTACTTCCTATAACCTGCAGTGGGTCTAGGGAGACTTCGGGTGCCGCCGTCTCCACGTTCCTCTGTGCCGTGGCATCCAGGAGCAGGTTGAAGAAGCGCACTTTGGTATCGTAGAACAGCCACTCCCGCGTCCGGGAGAGCAGCGCTGCCGTGCTCTCCAGGAGAGACTGCGAGGGTCGAAGGTCAACCAGCGGCAGGAAGTGATGCTCCAGGTTGGCGTTGAGGGACTGGAGGAAGGCGTAACGGAGTCTGATCGTAGCTATCGGGATGCCTGCATGGTGTCACACAAATTAGTTACATGTTAAAGATAAAGGTGAGTTCTGGTAAGAAGAAGAAATGATTTCTCACAGAATCAAACACAACTTACACTAAATGTTCAAGATTACAAATAAATGTCATTTGCCAAACAATTGTGGTAGAAAATTAAATACTGGCTGAGTAATGAGCATAGAAAGATAAGGAAATCAAGATTAGTAGCCCCAACACCATTTGTGTAGTCCCATATACATCATTCTGTGTACAGTGCTTGTTACTTTACCAAGACTGGGCCAAACTTATTATGATTTTTTGATGACTCCAGAACTTTGCAGTACACACCAATACTTACATGCTACATGATCAACTTTTTCTGATCCATTCCACACCTTTTCTTTCACAATGAAATTGGATGACCAGAACTCACCTTTATCTTTAACTGAATGGGATTCACCTGAAGTTAATTATCTTAAGTAAAATTTTACATACATATAGAGGGCAAGCCTGAGGTGTAATCAATGTTATAACATGATGAAGCGGATCCTAATCAAACATTTGGTTGAGAGCATGACCAGGCATTTATTTTGCCTAACACGTAATTTTACTAATGACTGGTCATTAGTTGAATTATGTTATAAAACATCATTTTATAAACCAAATAATACACATCCTTTTATTCGGGCATTAGTTAAATCACCCACACTCGGTACCTTCGATACCGCCTCTAGGGCGTGTAAGACTGTTTAAAAGGTACCTTGTGTGGGTAATTCTTACTAATGCCCTCACTGCTGTGCATGATTTGTATAATAACCCACTTCTTATAACAGTTCACTAATGTAACTAAAAGAAACTGACATGAGTTATGAGGTTTTATAAACCGACAAACAATACAAGACCCCGTACCTGTCAAGCAGCTATATTGAGGCCTGGCTAGGTCGGCCTCCGAGAAGACCAACTCATGGGGATGTAGCCGAGCTGGTGTGATGGCAAGTTTGAGACATAGCTCGTTGGTGTAATGGACTAAGGCCTGGTCTTGCTGATAGGTCCAGGACTGTTGAGAGGCTACGGCCTTGTTCGGGTCCTCATATCTGGTCCTGAACAGACAAAGTCAAGAGATGTCATCAGAATGGTTTGGTTAAGGAAGAACTTTGACACCGAAAATGTCGCAGTTCAATAGTTTGGGATGTGTCAGAGAACTCTTTCCTAATTCTTTACACAATAGATGGCTTTAAAAAACATTGTTTATATCGAAATGATAAATAAAATCATTACTGAACAATTAACGTTAAAGAATTGACGAGGACTTGTACATGTAACACATATAAGAGAAGGAAGCTAGCAGTCCATTTAGGAAACCAAATCTAACCTTTCAAAGTGAATATCGAATCCTGTAGCCAGTAGACCACGCCAGAGTGAGCACACATCTTCAGTAGCCTTATCTAGTCCCATGGATAGCAATCCATGTAAGTTGAGTCCTTTCTTCAGCACTTTCTTCTGACTGCTAGTCTCCTCCATCAAAACTCTCTCCTTGCTACTCATGTCCTTCAGACTTGACCTCTTATCCATGACCTTCACCTTTCTCTCCGCTGTAAATGATGGCGACCTGTCATAAAGATAATGAAATGAAACAGTAGAAAGGGGTTATTGGATTCAATACATGATTATCCTTATCCGGACATCTTGGATCTACATGTACATGAAGAAAAGTATATATAAAACAGCCACATACAATCATGTGTACAGTTAATAACTAAATTATTCATACCCTTACCAAGTTTTGTAACTTTTTTCAAGTATGTGAAAAATTGTATTGTACCAATCGATGTTTCTTGAGAATATGTCATGTTAAAGCTTACATCTAAAAGTATCCAATAAAGGCCCTAATTTTAACCAGTCCACCTTTCATTCTTGAGAAAAACACAAGAACATCATTTTTACAAGGAGTATATACTTCAGTTGTTTATTGTATATACACGTATATTCAAAACTTATGTCAAGTGAGTGATGTTTTGAAGGGCCACAGACTATAATGGATCATTCTCAGTTTCATACATTACATCCACATGCGGTTGTGTCATTATAATTTGCTTCTCCATACCGAGGTGAAGAAAAGCTAGTCTACAGGAAAAGGAATCTTCTGTGGAGTCTGCTAAACCATCGACTTCAAAAAAGCTGATCCATTTGGGATATCAAAAAGTACAGAATCTTTATTTTTTCTTCATAGAAGTGAAAAAAACATCATTCAATTAATTATATAGCAGAGACTTGATAGGCAATCAGGATATTTTTTTCATTTTCATTCCACTAACTGATTCTAAGAAATGTGCAATAGTGACCACCTGTCTACAAAGACCACCATTTTTGTGTCCCTTGAAATTATTTCTCATTGAAACATGTACTAAAGGAACTTGGACATAAAGACCACTTGCCTATAAAGACCACTTTTCTTGTCTCCCTTGGGTGGTCTTCATAGACAGGTTTCACTGTATATATAATTATGATAATTTGAGCAGAGAGAATACTTACTTTCCCTTGGGTGAGGTGAATTCCGGACTATGTCTCTCTTTGGTCATGGTCTTGCTTGGTCTCTTACCCGAGCTCTTGCTGCTGTCTTTACTTGGTTTAGTGACTGCATGGATGGTATCATACAAGAGGGATCAAACAAGGGATTAAAAAAAACAATCTTCAGACTATTACATGCACCCAACTGCAAAATTAATATAGATTCTTAAGCAGTAACTTGGACCATGTAAAGAGAGAAATAAGTATTAAAATCATCCCTGCATACAACTTGTATAAAAATGAATTCTTTAAAAAAGTTTTTTTGGAATGATATTTCATGCTTTTTTGTATTGTCATGGTGAATATCAAATAAGCATTGACTGATAAGCACCAGTTTTCCATAATATCTCATCATTCCTTTCTAGATTTTTTTTTCTGTAGAAACCACTTCCAAAATAGAGTTATAAGCACATTTGCACATAAAAGAAAGATTAATTAATAACATCAATGATAAAGAAATTACCATTTTCTTTCATATTGTAAAATCAATATACATGTACAAATCATTCCGCACTTACATGTACATCTACATGTACAATACTACTAAGCACAATAGGCATTTATGAGCAATAAATGTGCACCAACCTGTTTTCTTCTCTTTGATTTCCGGCAGTAAGACGCCATACTTCTGGATGATGTCACAGACGAACTCCTCCACCGTCATCTTGGATGGATGCATGGTGCTGAAGAACTCTAGGAGCAGGTTTCCTGGACAGGTGGAGAGGATCTGTTCTTTGGAGAGGCAGATCTCAGGGTGGGCTGCATCAGAGTCCTGGCTGGGTTTGGATTTGAAGTGGGAGCACCTGACACAGCTGTTGAAGATATCCTCTAAGGCTGCCGAAACCTGCTGGCCCAGGGATAGGTGCTCAGAGTGCTCCCGAGGCAAGAGCTTGTGTCTCAGGTAACCTACCAGGGCCTCCATTTCTGATGGTTCTGTGAGGAGAGAAGGAGTGACTGTTGCAATGGTGAGAACATCCTCTCCGGTGACACTCATCATGGAGTCATTGTCAAACGGAAGGGATTCATCCAAGATCCTACTATTTAAGAGAGCATGCTCGATATCCTCAACCTTGGCCTTGCTGCGCACTTCAATCACCGCATATCCCTGAACAAAATTCTTTTTACTGGTGGGTTCTGGCTCACTGCTGGGTTCTGGGTTGGACTCTTCACCCTGATTGGCATCTTGGTTTTCTGGAAGACTGGTTGAGGGTTCAGATTCAGTAGTCCTTTCAGGTTCATGATATTCCACAGCAGATGGGTCCTGGGGTGTTTGCTCAGAAGCACCCTCTTCAGTGGTTGTTGTTGCATCAGCTGGTGGCAGCTCTGTGTCCTGTGCCTGTTGGTCTTTAGGGTCTGCATCAATGGCAGTTGGTGGCTTCACCTCTTCCTGGACAGGAATCCAGATTTCATCCCTAAAGAGACCACCAGCTTGATTACAGGCCTTCAGAAGTGCCCTCCTTGCTGCTGGTTCCTCCATGTTTGGTGGTAACCCTGAGATCACCACTAGCCTGGAGTATGCAGTCGGTGTCTTCACACTCTGGTGTGCATCCCTGATGGCTGTCCTCATGGACGACTCCCCCTGCGGATCCTGACTGTCAAGGTATCTCATGATAACATTCAAGGTAGAAGCGCGATGAAACCAAAGCATATCCTCTGGATTGTTTGCTCCATTGGATGATGCTTCACCACTGTCGCTCTCGCTGTTGTGGGGAGTCCTCTTCTGCTGTCCAGTTCTCTTCATCTTCGGTCGACGTTTGCGGGACGTGACCTGAGGGCTGGACCGTACCAGCTGCTTGGGGCTCACCATTGAGGCTGGTCGGAGAGAGGGAAGAGTAACCGTTACTGAGATAGAAGTCGAACCTGTCTGAGGTGCCGAAGGGAACTGATCGATCTCCGACATAGCCAGGCAGAGTTCCATGAGGGCTTGGAAGTAGGATGTGTGCTGTCCTGGAGTCACTGGGCCACTCCCAATCACCGCCAAAAGTGCTTCCTCATCGAACAGCTTCCCAAGCTCACAGCGGAACCTTCTCAACTCTGCCAGCACCGACTGCGGTACCATTGTGATGGGAGAGGCGCTTGCCCCATCCTCATCATCCACCTTGCGGATGAGCCTCAAGATCTGAGCCATAATGAGAAACAGGTGTTCCTTGATGACGGCCGGCACTGCCGCTCGACCAACATACCCACTGAGCAACTCCAGCACCCTGATATACACAACCGTCGTAATCTTCATTGGCTTCTTCAGGATCTCCTCCCGCTCTCCGATGCTCTCTGCCGCATGGCGCAACATCACATTGGCATGGCACTTGACCCGTTGGTCACCCATCTCCTGCCGACAGCCAATCAGAGACTCCACAAATGCCATGGCCAGTGGGAACTCTGCAGGCAGCCCATGGAGGGTCATGACGTAGTTCGAAGCTGGGGACACGCCTGCTTTGACGTGGATCTTATTGCATGGTAGCACCACGGATGGATAGGGGTCCACGACATGGGAAGAGGGAGCTGTCAGTCCTCCTGAGGTGTTGAGGGTGGCATCGGCAGGATAGCTCACCACCTCTACTGGTGCCACACTGCCAGACTTCTTGACCCTCTGTCCCATGCCATAGCAGCTCACCCTTGCCCACGGGGCTTGGTACAGAGATGACCTAGAAAGTAAGGAACATACAGTACATTATATTATAAAGTACAAACTTATATCATTTACATGTACAATACTGTTCCTAATGCAAAAATGTCATCAAATTCAATTAATAAATTACAAGTGGTAAAATCTTAATCCACTAAAGCTCTCCATTTAAAAAAAATGTTACAAATGATACAATGTACATGAACAAGTATATGCACATGCATTATAAACATTTAACTCAGTAATCTGTCATTATTACAACCCAGCATTTCCATGTTTAATTTTGTTATTAAATCAAGATTAGTGTGCTATTCATTATGTAAACATCTTTTAAAGCGGGACCGCACTACTTGTAGCTACTTGCCCGGTCTATACAACCAACAATGCCTAAGCGGTACCCGTTGATCCCCCATGGTCCCCTTTTTCTTATCTTAATTGAGAGCTGATTTGATGAGATAACCACCTGTCAGTGACCTTGCAGGGAGGTCTAATCTTTCCTGGCCAAACTAGTGCAGATAGGCTTTAAAGGGATCGTTTAACAATGTTAAATCTGAGATGAATGGCCCTACGTGTTATCAGTGTCTGTGATATGGTGTAATATTGAAGCCTTAAAAAAATCGCGCTTCAAAATGATCACTAAGTGCCTCAAAAAAGTAAAAATCTTTGAGTGACCGGTTTTACGATACTCGTTTTCCCCAATAGACTGAAGTGTTATGAAAACCGTTAGGAAAACGCAAAATTTGGTTTGATTTCCAATCATAATATATCTTGATAATAAGACAGGCGATCGGCTTGCCTGACTGAACTAAAGGTTTATAATTATCATTGCAGCATGAGCTAAATCCAGGATTTTGTTTCAGAATCTGAGACAAGGGTACCCAATCCCTTTAAATGACAGCTGATTTGATGAGATAACCACCTGCCAGTGACCAAGCAAGGAGGTCTAATCCGCCCTGGCAAAACTTGTGCAGATAGGCATTTCTAGAAAGCAGAATGAAGACCTACGAGCATATCACAACTTACTCTCTGTGAGATGAAAGGATATCTCTCTTACAGCTGACGACCAAACCCACAGCATTCTTGAAGAAAAAATTGTTGTTGATCTTTGCTCCAATGGTAATTGACTCTACATCGAAAGCTGAGAAGGGATCCTGTGAAGAAATAGTCAGGTTGTGTGAATAAAAACGGATACAGATTTGTGGTCAAAACAAAATTACTTGTACATTTATAGCACAACTATCAAATGTAATGTATCTTCTCACTCTCCGATACTGTGAAAACTGGCCACCTTTACAAAGAGTATATGAACAGGTTTACTTTCAACTTCTTCAATCCAATTGACAAATATCTCTACAAAGATTGTTGTTCTTTAAAATATGAATATTGCAAAGTTTAAATAATAACTCAAACTTAAAATCCTTCAAAGTATCATTTATGGTTATGTAAAGTTGACATGCCTGTATTACAAAGATCGGGTATGTCTCAAATCAGAAGAGAGGAACCTTAATCACTTTATCATTTAAGATTCATGTAGAAACATGACATTGTTGCAATAAGTAGAATTGAACCGCAATTGAAACACAATTCTACAAATAAAATTTACCTGGAAGATTCCACAAATCTCATTGGTCAGCTCCACGAGATGCCTCTCTCCTTGCTGTGAAGCTGTTGCTATGGAGATAGCAAGCTCCCTCTTCAGGTGCGGCAGCTCTTCCGCTCCGTAGAACACGGCGGTGAGACTCCTTGTGATGATAGGAGCCAGGCTGTGACCCACGCCACACGCGGTCAGGAGGGAGCGGTCATGGAGTCCTCCATTCTGCTGCGACGACGTCAGCAGCTGGTTGGACAGGAGCTGTAGGTGTGAGATGTGTTGTCTGGCGCCCCCATTGGCAGCGAGCAGAAAGGCAGAGGAGGGGTGTTGCTCGGTCGGCGAGAGTGAAAGGGTACATGGGATAGCTTCAATGACCTCGGGGCTTTGACAGTGAGAGAGGAACTTGGTAAGGGCTGTCCGACAGTAGAGGCGGGCCAACGACGATTCCAGTTGCAGAAGCTCCCTGTGTGTTACAAATAATTCAGGGGGGTGTAACTCAAAGTTGGACTTCAAGCAAAAATTAAAGTATTTTAGACTCTTCATAAATTCCACATCAAGAACATAAAATTTCCCATGATAATAGAAAATATGAATGATTTGAATCAACATTTTATGCCTTTTAAAATAACTTTTACAAAATATTTTCAAGGATGCTAATGGCTTTCTAAAATTGTTAAGTCCAACTTAGAGATAAGTTCAACTTAGGATCTTTGTGAAACACCCCCCAGATAGCACAGAATCAATATGGACTTGCTTTCAAGCATTGTAGCTACTTACTTTACACAGCTTAATTCTTAGGATTATATTTTGTTCTTTTATACCCATCTCCACAGCCCCTGAATATAAAAAGTTGCATTTGTATGCAGCTATGAAATTAAAGAAAACTGACTTTTAACCTTTCAGAATAACACTTTCAGGTCTTTTAAAAAAATTGTAGAGTTGGGATTTAAATTTACAAACTTTTATGCAAGAGGTCTTTTCGTGCAGTTTGCAAATTTCAGTGTAGATATGAAAAGATTTACTGCTGACTTTGCTTGGACTTAGACTTGGGTTTTGATTTGTGATAGATTTGTAAATTTAGGTATGCACAATTACAGACTTGATGTAATACTCAAAGCGCATCGATCGTACCTGTGCAGCTGTATATTTGAGATGTCAATGGACGTTGTCCCGGTCAATGAGCTGCTGACCCGTCGCATGCCAGCTAGAGGGCGCTCTAACATGTCTAGCGGGTACCAGTATCTCACCAGGACACCCTCGCTCCTCAGGTAAGACTCCACCTGAACTAGTTCATGTTGCTGTACAAAAACAAAGGGATTTTTTTAAAATTTTCATTCTAATTAACATATACAATATGTACAGAGAGCTGTCACTGCATTCTATTCAAAATAAATGTCTCAATAACAAATTCCCAAAATCAAGCGTAAGTCTTGCGATAAATTGCAAATTTCCAATTGATCGCAACTCAACTTACTTGCAACGCCCCATTGTTAAGAGAGAGAGAGAGAGAGAGAGGGGAGAATAAAAGCTAGATCTAGTTAACTTAATTTAATTGTTAAAACTTTCATCCTATCAAAATCCTAGGAAATTTAGGAGACTAGTGGGGCGTGGAAAGAAAGTTGAGTTACAATCGATTGCAAATATCAGTTGCAAATTTTGCAACTTGTAATCAATCGCAACTTTCTTGCAACGCCCCATTATAGTAATGGTACAATGTATTATTTAGGCCATGAGTAAGGCCAATTACCTGCATCAAATCACATGCACATGTACCGTGGGAGTATACAACAGGCATTCCTCTACAATGTGAGATGACCCAAAAAGAGGCTTCGAATAGAAGGCATTTTTTATTAGGATGATAATAAAATAAAACAGGAATATAATTATCATCCTTATGACTGAAAGTTTTTCTTCTTCATTATTGCCGTCTTTAAGGCTCTATAGTGCTCCTCAGAATAAGAATGTAGCCCCTGTTCAACATTTTGTAATAATATTCCTCATTTAAATAGCGCTTAATACATTGAAAATGTCTCTGATCGCTTTACAGATAAATTAATACCCCCTTCATCTGATTCGGCTTGCCTGCACACAATGTATGTACGTACTTCAATCCCTGGGGAGCATTCCAGTCAGGTGCCATGTTACAGACGCTCACAATGCTGAGCAAACTACATTAACCTCCGCATCATTCCGGGTACTAATTTAACACCTGGTTTGATAGTGGCAAATGTAGATTAACGTCTTGCCAAAGGACGTTAGTGCCGGGCTGGAATTTGAACCTGTACCTTATGATCTACAGTAGTTATCCACTACACCACAAAACCTCTATTTTTCTAACAAAGAGGGAATCGATAGTGATCTATAAGAGGTATTCATGAAGTATAACCATGAACAATACATAAGACTTGCACAACTTGCACAAGCAATGTAGAGAAATGAAATAAGGACGGAAAACCAAACATTGTCAACCAATAGCAATAAAGTGTTATCATAAGGTAAAAATAAATCAGCTTTTCCTCCGTAAAATGGCATCAATTATTCTTATTTGCCACTCCTAAATAGTTTTTTAAGAAAGAATTTTAAATGAAGCAATGTGATCGATGATCACCAAATCTAACCAAAAATGCAAATTTGTATGTGAAAATAATGATTATAAATTGAATACTGCATTGCCAACACACATCTGCACTGCACCTCAACAGTACGACAATACACCTGACGGTGGCCTGTACTGCTACTGAAGAAGAAGAAGAAGAAGAATTCAGAGAATTAGTGAATATTTACAATTAATCGATCTTATTCATGAACATCCAATTTAAATTATCTTTGATTTTTTGCTCTTTCTACTTATGTACAATGTGTAACTCCTAGAAGTCTGGATCAAATTATAATAAAATATAGCATCTCTAAAAGGAGAAAATGAACTGCTATGCATTGATTGGCTCTTACCGAATCCACATTCAGGACAACCCCCGAAAGTCCCAGCGTCTTCAGCATGCTCCGGATGGCGTACTTGGGCACCAACGTCCCTCCCGCGACACTGGTGCACTCCTCACCCAGAGGTGTGATCATCACCGTGGTACCCTTGCGCACCTTGTCGATGGTGAACTTGGCAGCCTCCTGTTTGACGTCGTCGATGGTCGGGAGGTGGAGGTCTCGGGGGATGCCGCCGTTCTCCTCGTACAGGAACTCCACCGTCTGACGGGCGATGTCCGTCATGCCTGAGAAGGTGAGTGAGACATTGGGATTGTCATTTTCATATGAATATAAAAAATGTATACATATATAATAATAATAATCTTTATAAAGTCCACTCCAAATAAACCGAAAATGGAAATTCTTTATGCCCAATTGATCGTGAGCCCGGCAGCCACTAAGCAGCGCCAGATTGACATTGCTCTATCCCTTATTGTGGAACGCCAAACAAGGTAGCAGCAACTCTCGTCTTTTAACGTCTTTAGGTATGACGTGACCAGGGTTCGAACATGCTTTAGTGACCACCTGTATACAAAGATCACATTATTTGTTTCCCTTGAAAATGGTTTCTCATTGAAACATGTATTTAAGGAACCTGTACATAGAAACCACCTGCCTATAAAACACTTTTCTTGTCTCCCTTGGGTGGTCCTAATAGACAGGTTTCACTGTATATATATATATATATATATGTATATGTATATCCTCCTTCAATTTGACAAGGGTTCTAAGAAGGTGCATATCGGTTGTCTGACATTTGCAGCCATTGCTCTAACAGCATCCTTCGGCAATCAGAAAACTAGCAGCTAGCTTCAGTCTGCCAGTACAAGTCTGAGGACGGTGTCTAAACCCTCGACATTGAAACTGTTTCACAGGTAAAATCTCTCATAGAAGTCTTTTAGAATTATTCAAACTATTCCTTTTTAAACATATGTATACAGAAGAAGATGATAAAGCGTGGAATTAAGGGTAGTTAAAAATGAGTAAGAGAGTCTTGTCAAGACAGTCGCCTTACAGTAAACCAATGGTGTGTTTCCTACGTTAGACTTAGCAATTATGGAAAAGCCTTTAGCATCTTTGAAAATATTTTGTAAAAAATATTTTAAAAGGCATAAAACGTTGATCAAAATAATTCATATTTTCTATTATCAAGGAGATTTCATGTTCTTGATGTGGAATTTATGAAAAGTCTAAAATACTTCGATTTTCGCTTTGGAATATATTTCATTTTGAGGCTACAAATGGCTCTCCATATGGTCCAACTTAGGGTTAAGTTTAACTTAGGATCTTTGTGAAACACCCCTCCCCCCCCCCCCCCAAAAAAAAAAAACTCTTGCTTCTCACCCAGCTGCAGAGCTCCTTTAATCTGTTCCAAGCCGGACCTCCTTTCAGCCTCGTTCCTGAACCGTCTCCTGATGACCGGGAACACCTTGAGTTCCCAGGCCCGGACTAGTAGGGCCACATGGTCCTGCTGGCCCTCCCCGTCCCTCTCCTCCTCATCAGAGTCGTCCAGGGCAGAGGAAAGGGCGGTCTGGTGAGGGGAGAGACCCGTCGTGGTGAAGTCAGCGTATGCACCAGGTAAGCTGTAAAGCCGAGACTCGGTGATGTCATACTCTGTTTGAATAAATGAATGAAAGAAATACAATATTTGTTAACATGAAACATCTTTAATCCTTTTCAGGTACTGTAAAAAAAAGTCTGCATCATCGTGAAAGAGAAAACTGTGACAAAACACCCATCTAATTTTTGTCTCTGTTCATTCTCACCCTGCTTTTATGGTAATGTGCATTATTTTGACAACCTTGATCATACATTTTACATGACGATCAACGATGCTTCAGAAAACTGTTCACGTTCAAGTTCACGTATTTCTGTTTGTCTCATCAAGGACTACAGGTGTACTTTGTTTACATTGATGATCCTAGCAACTCTCATGAAGCATAACTGCAAGTATCACTGAAATGAATGTCTGCTCATGGAATATAAACAAACTGCACCACCTAGAATTGAACTACAGACATGAGCGTCCGCCTCACAACCGGGAGGTCGTGGGTTCGAACCCCGTCCGTGTCATACCAAAAGACATTAAAAACAGGAGTTGCTGCTACCTTGTTTGGCGTTCAACAATAAGGGATAGAGCAACGTCGATCTGGCGCTGATCAGTGGCTTCCAGGCTCACGATCAATTGGGCAAAAGGAATTTTCATTTTCGGTTTAACTTAATAAAATTGGGAGTGGACTTTAACAGATTATCATTATTAGTAGGCTTGCGGGTGCACCATGCGAGAGAGAGAGAGAGAGAGAGAGAGAGGGTTGAGGAGTCTTGAAAAGGACTCTGACTCGGTAATCTTTCTTGGGGGGTGTGTAGTCCTGAAAAGGACTGTTTGTTATCTTTCTTAGCATATAGTTCTACTTCACCATGCAAGCCGACACTTACAAGCAGCATATGTTATCATTATTATTATTATTATTATGACTCTATAGCAGGCCTTCTCAACTAGTTTATTAGAAGTGCCAAAACAAAAAGTTATTGAGGTTGAAGTGCCAACCTGTATGTTTGGTGACTGTGTTGCGAGGGAGCGTAGCGACCGAGCTGATACCGGATGGGGTCCAGGGGGCGAAGCCCCCAGAAGCTAGTAGATTTTAGGGATTTTTTAAGGCCCAGATGTGGCATTTTTAACGCCTTCTTATTCCATAAAATATCAATCAGAATTTCATTTTGATGTGAAATAATTAGTACAATTCCTGGGTAAAAGCTACACTGGAAGTAAATTTATATGTAGTTATTTTGGTGCGATAAACACGGAAAATGTCTAAATCAAGTGAAAATCAAACAAACAAAATGGCTTGCTTACATTTTGGGCTCAACTTCCACTGGGACTTTTTGATTTTGCTGAGTTTTTTAGTGTTGAAATATATATATATATATTTTTTTTTGCTCTATAGCAACATTATGTGTACAAGTCAGAAGCTAAAACCTACCTTTCTTTGGTTTCTGCGGTGTAGCCAATTTGAAGGAGATCCCTGCCACAGCACTGATCGTAGGAGATGCCTGGTCAGCGGATGGGGTCGTGGGAGGGGAAGCCTCCTTGTCACTGTCGCTCTCCCCCTCCAGATGGAATGGAAGAACCCCAAAGTTTGCGGTGATCTCTTCCAGCGAGTCTGAGGACTCCAGGGTCGCCGTGTGGTGACAGTGGCCGTCCACGTAGGCGAAGGGTCGACTACCGAAGTTGGCTCGAACCTGGGTGTTCTGCTCAAGAAGAGGTGGAATAATAATAATAATACATTAAGCTCACGCACGCCAGCTATTTCTCCACTCCTGACGACGGATAGTCAACCTGTTCGAAATGTCGAGCCACTCATCCTCTCCAAGTGCTATATTTCTCTTTATTAGAACTATAAGCTAAGAAAGATAACAAACAGTCCTTTTCAGAACTACAACACACCCCCAAGAAAGATTACCGAGTCAGAGTCCTTTTTCAGGACTCCTCAACCCTCTCTCTCTCTCTCACATGGTGCACCCGCAAGCCTACTGTATAATAATATATAATACTCAGTTTTTATATAGCGCTTATTAGAATCACTAAGTGCTTCCAAAGTTGGAGATTATTACCCCGGCTTTAGCTGTCCTGCCAGGTACCCATTAATATCACCTGGGTTGAGTGTAGAAGGAAAACATATTGCAGGCAATGAATGTGTGTACCTGGGCCCTGTCTTACAAAGAGTTGCGATTGATCCAAATCAATCGTAACTCCTCCAATCAATCGCAAGTTTGCAGTCTCCGATCTCTTATGTACATAGTTGCGATTGATCCAAATCAATCGTAACTCCTCTAATCAATCGCAAGTTTGCAGTCTCCCATTTCTTATGTACATAGTTGCGATTGATATCAACTCTTTGTAAGACAGGGCCCTGTTGTCTATACCAGGGCTTTTTTAGCAATTAAAACAATTATGGGTTACTTGAAAAGATCTTAAGTTGATCTGTTATCACAGGTTATACATGTGATACAGTGAATCTTTAGGGAAAAAATCACTACATGAATATACTTCCTTCTCACCCAGCTTTGGAATGGAACACAAAAACGTCCATGGACATGCATTCTCATAAATTCCCCAAATAGCAGAAAGCCTACTTATTATTATTATTACTTGCATGAATATTAATGGTTCAGTACAAGAATATAAAACATAAATGGACATGTACAGACAGCAGTTACCATTTTCTTGCAATTTCATACAAAGACCAAATTTTAAGTGACCACAGTCTGACCAGACTTTGATTAGGGTTGTCTTACTCCTTCACTATTTTTCAATTCTGGAAAAACCACCTTGAGTTGTTCTTTTTTTAATCCATGCCAACCTTGCCACACTTTAAAGCCCCACTGTACTACTCGTAGCTACCTGCTCCCTCTATATAGAAAACAATGCCTAATCGGTGACCATTGGTCCCCCATGATCCTTTTTTTCTCATGTTAATTGAGAGCCGAGTTGATTTGATGGCCACCTGCCAGTGCCCACCCTGGTTGGTTTAATCCCTCCTGGTCAAACTAGTACAGACGGCCTTTAAATTTAACCCTAAAACCTACCTTCTTCTGAACGTGTACCACCGGCCACAGCCCTCCGCTGACCTCCTCCAGGGTCGGCGCAAACTTGTGACCGTTCAAGGTCATGAAGATGTGACCTGCTCGACCCGACCCGTTCAGAGGTGGGGGGTCGTCGTTCTGTTGCCAGCCCATACCGATGACGTCTCCGACCTTGAGCGTAATGTCCAGACGGACGCTTTTCCATCGCAGGAGACTCGCCCCGCTGTAATGGATGGCATGCCCACTCCTGTATTAAAGAGAAGGACAAATGTCAATGGCTATTGTTTTTTTTCTATTAAAGTAAATGTAAATTAAGGCCACACTGTACTACTTGTAGCTGCTTGCTCCCTCTATAAACATGTGTAGAAAACAATGCCTAATCTGTGCCTGTTGGTCCCCCATGATCCTCTTTTTATTATGTTAATTGAGAGCTGAGTTGATGAGATAGCCACCTGTCAGTGACCTCACTGGGTGATCTAGTCCCTCCTGTCCACACTAGTACAGAAGGCCTTTAAGTAAATGTAAATTAAGATTAACTTTGCTTGTTTTTCTTTCTCTTTCATAAACACTGCAGTACCCATCTTTTATCAATGGAATCTTTCTCTCTTTGAAAATATATTTTCCTTGATCTTATATGGCAGCACTAGCACTACAACTATGTATTTTGTAATAGTTAATACTGCATTCTACCTCACGTCGGCAAATTCAACAAATACATTAGGTCAAATGTACTGTGAGATTTCATTTTTGCATCTGACATGTGCTCCGGCAACATTGTGTGTGTGTGTGTGTGTGTGTGTGTGTAATTGGGTTTTTACAGACGTGTATCAATCAGATATGATTATTTACGTCTGGGGACCGACCTCTAACGTCACCATCCAAAGATGTTAGTTCTGGGCTTCAATTAGGGTTAGGGTTAGAGAACTAATTGGGTTTTAGGATTAGAGTGGGGTCCAAATTTGGAGTTAAACATTTGGATAGAGAAGGAAATGGACGGGAGAATGATTTTCCCCAGAGCATCAGAAATATGAACAGTAAGCCAATCTTTTCTCTCTATTATGAGCAAGAGCGCACCCTACCCTTCCCAATTTCACACTTTTCAGGGGTTTGTTGGGCAGTAATGGCAATCGAAAACGGAAGAAAGAAAGCACATCTCCTACTCACACAGGGAAGAGTACAGTCCCAATAGGGTTGGTCCAATTGTTGGCACCATCCTTCTTCTCAGCGGGCGGGGCCAGGCCCATGGATACGTTAGGACCAGAGTCTTCGGCAGCATCGCCATAGGAACAGATCTCAAGCTCCCAGTAGAATGAGGTCGCCTGTATTGCAATTGAAGCAAAAAGTCAATCAAGAAGGATATTCTATGTACATATGTTAAATTGCATGGTCCGAAGTACAGAATAAAATAATATAAAACACCTTGAGAATTTCTTGTACATGTAAGTCATTAATTTTTTTTATGAAGGCCACAGACTAAGTTTGACATACAATTGAAAAAGGCATAATATTACTATGGAGGTGAAGATATCTTACACAGAACAAAGTCCATGTATATACATGTACATGTATATGCAACATTTATTAAATAAAATAAGGATATTGGAATGCAAGGCAAGAAGTTTTCACCTTTCTTTAACTGAATCAAATCAACACTTTTCACTCCATACATTTGTACATTAAAAATATTCCCTTCTTGCATAGCGAATACCTCATTATGATGTAACGTCTCTATGCGCTTCCGAAGCGCTTTTGGAAATTATTACCCCGTCTATAGCTCCAGCAGCTATCGTCAGCACAGAGTGCATTTAAAGGAATAATCCTACTAGGCCTCACCTGGGTGGAGTGTGGCAAATGTAGATTAACATCCTGCCAAAGGACGTTAGTACTGTAGCAGGGGTTTGACCCCCTGTACTTTATTCTCTATCACTTCTTTACCCAGCCATTACGAAACTCCAAAATTGAAAATGTCAACAAAATCTTTCACCAAGTTCACAATATTTTATAGGTTTACCTGATGAGGCACTGCCTGAGTCGCATAGCACATGACACCGGCTGGTAGACCGCCTGAGGTCACAGGGTCACCCAGAAAGGTCAAGGAGGTCATGCATCGAGAGAAGAGACACGCCTTGACTGGTGGGTAGGAACGGCTGGGGTCGAGGGTCATATCATGGACCTGGAAAAAGTGAGTTATGATGAAATGTATGAGTAGAAGTAAACCTTGAACCACAAAGATTTTTTTTAACCCTTTGCCAACAGGCACAAAGTGATCCCTGTATGAAGCCAATAGGAATGAAGGAATTGATAGGTCAATTGATTAATTAATCAATATTGTTTCTCCTGTACTCATTTAGAATACTGGTAATTGAAAAAGGATGAATTTCTATTCTTATATTTTAGGGTAGAAATAAAGTGAATGACAAAAAATTCTTCTTTAGCTTTCACAGTGTTTGCCAATCACCTTTGGTTACATGACTAACCATGAAAGGATTCTGATCATAAACTGTCGTTTCCATGGAACACAGCAAACTAGAAAAGCTAAATCGCTCTCTGCTCCTGAAGTTTATAGCTCCTGGGGAGTGTTTCACAAAGACTAAGATCAACTTTAAGTTGGACTTAACTATGGCAGGCCGTTCATGCCACTAGTTCCTCTAGCCATTCCTGCCATTGGTTTATCAAGGGACGTACAAATCATGGTCACAAATCTACAAAATTTACATTTTTTTTATAGTTCATTATTAAAGGAAAAAAATATTATCTAAAGATCATAATTGAGAGACCAATGGTGAGAGCAACCAATGGCATGAATGGCCTGCCATAATTAATTCCAACTTAAAGTCGATCTTAGTCTTTGTGAAACACCCCCCTGTATCGTTATCACCGAACAGTCCTCCCAATCTACTCACACTAGAGATGCTTTGCTTGGCTGGAGGTGTAGGGGGCCTGGCACAGTCTCTATACAGCATTCTCAGCTTCTCACACTGGGCTCCTAGTACCTTCTGCCTCTCCCCTGCCACAGAAACATAGAGATACGTGTGTTACAGGGCATGTACATGAAGATGGTTCTGTAAGAGTTCATCTTTTTCAGCCACGACGGCCTTTCATGCTGCTTTACAGTATATGAGCAGAGATGCCAACCTCTTGACACAAAAAAACAGACTGAGTATCTTAAAAAATCAGATTTTAGAAAGAAAAACCAGATTTTCTTGAAAACCCGACACTATCAATAGCCCGTTGCCCCCGGGCCAGTAAAATTTCAGAAAAATGTGATACTGGTAAGTACGGTCAAGTAAAATGTTTGCTCTTTCATTAAAATTTAAAGAGAAAATTGTAAAGCAAAGTTATTGTTGGGGTTGCAGGAATTTACTTGTACATGTTTCTATGCGATTCCGTGTTTTTTATGGGTTTTATGAAATTAAAATTATTTTAAAAATTATTTTTATTATAATTATCGTACTAAATATGATTAAATCGTACTGGTTGGCATCTCTGTATGAGTAATAACGCTCTTTTGGCTCTAAACAGAAAAATTTGCCTTTCTTTACATGAAATAAAAGGTATTTTAAACATTTAGAAGCTCTTATTGTACACCTATGGACTATTTTACATTTAGCATGATATTACATGTATGTAAAATTAATCACAAGGATTTTGACAGCAAGATAAGCAAGAAACCGAAAAAAGCCTAATTGTGAAATATTTCTGCACAATATGGATTTTTGTGGTCACATTTGAAGATACATGTGTAGGCTTGCCCAAGTTGGCAGTTAAAAGGAGCTCTTAACCAGCGCAGCTGAATATATTTTGTATAAAAGCTGCGCTATATAAATTCATTATTATTATTATTATTATTATTAACTTTATCAATGATGAAGAAAGGGTGTTTGTTATTTCAGAATAATCATTGGTTGACAATTAAAGGGATAGTTGAGTTCTTGTTTCAGACTGCAAATGCCTTCAAAGTGCATGGTTATTGCTCTTATTCTTATTTATGACATTTCTAGTGCTCTTTTAGGACCTGAAATTGCTATGAAGATAATTTTAGACCCCAAAATATGTTAAATTCAGCCAATACAATCATACTGTACTAATTCAGCTACACTTTAAAAAAAATATGGTGACCGTTAATTGATTTATTAATTAATATTAACAATACACAGGCCGGCTGGTTGTGCGTATTAAAGCCAACACGAAAAAGCCAACGAAAAGCCAACATCGGCATTGGCTGGAATAGAACGTCTATGTACATGTATAAGGCACCATTTCGTTTTTTCAACGGCTGGTTCATATTTTTTCAAATCGTTATATTTATGGATACTTCAGCCGTCTCTGAACCGATTTTGATCAAACAAGGGTGATTTTGTCATCTAAATTGTATGTTCTTTCAAATTTGATATTTTTAATTATCTCACAAACAAATTATTTTGTGTAGCGCCCTCTGCAACAGAACTCAACTATTCCTTTTACACATGCTAAATTCAGACGATTATTGCAGTGAACTGCAGAAGGGATTTGAACAAACCTGTTCCACATTGTTGGGAGAGTGACTTGAGCACCTCCAAGGGGCGGTTGGTCTGCATCACAAACTCTGAGGCAAAGTTGGAGTCATTCATATGATGGGCAAGAACAGCACAAGCTCTGTTGGTAGGCAAAACACAGAGATTCCAAATATAAAGAAAAACATTTTCTCTACAAAGATTCTAGTCGCAAGGTGAGCTTTATTTATCACTAAGTCTGCCAATCAAACCAAACAATGATTTAGTAGCAGCCTGCTGAATAGTTATATATACAATTCTACTGGTAATTGTAGAATGAAATAGAGACATTCTTCCGTAAGTTTAAATACAAAAGAACATTGGAAGCACATGAAAACACATCTTTGACTAAAATTTAGTATCTTTATTATTCAATTTCCAAATGAAAGATGTCCACAAGTTATTCAGTTGTTAAAATATGTACACTGTAACTGTATAAATGAAAATTATCACTATACTTTTGTAAGTACATCTACTTTGAATTTCCAAAGGGCATAGTCTACCTTTTTTAACCTTCTTTTCATAACTGAACAACACGTAGAGCTGATCTCCATCAGCACACAACACGTGGCCATAGCCTGGCTGTTCCCATCGTCTTCAGCAGGGAGGGGGACAGTCAGATGGCACATCCCCTGACTGTCGGATGCTACTACGTGTAGCATAGGGAACACCCCTGGCTATCAAAAGGGATGGGTACAAGCATTGGACACCCTCCCTCTGTTACAAACTTACCTTGAGCTAATCTCTGCCAGCACACGACACGTGGCCATAGCCTGGCGGCTCCCATCATCTTCAGCAGGGAGGGGGACAGTCAGAGGGAACATCCCCTCACTGTCGAATGCTACTACGAGCAGCATGGGACACACCCCTGGCTATCACAGGGGATGGGTACAAGCATGGGACACCCTCCCTGCTCATCAACAGAGAGGAGAAGGATCTGGAGGGTGTTTCATAAAGCCTTTTTTCAATGACAAATGACAAATATCAGTGACAAATCTGCTGATAACCAATCAGAAGCAAGCATTTCAGTAGCTTATAACAAAAACTGTCATTTGTCACTCATGACAAGTTTTGTGAAACGGGGCCCTGTTGTAAGCTTACCTTGAGCTGATCTCTGCCAGCACACGACACGTGGCCATAGCCTGGCTGTTCCCATCGTCTTCAGCAGGGAGGGGTACTAGCATGGGGCACACCCCCTGGTCATCCTGGGGGAGGAGGAGGCTGTGTAAGGCCGTTACCAGCTTCTCGGTGATTGACAGCTGCTGCAGGGGAAGTACCTAGAGAAGAAAATAAAACATGAATGTAATTTTCAACCGCTTGGATTTTTCATAGCTTACTTTCTGGCTGGGATCGTTAAAAATCAATAGGACAGGCAATAGCTCTTTTTGCACGTACACGGAACATCAGATTTGACAATGACACATGCAGTAAGTACAATATTTCATTTGTAAATAAACATGTACCAACAACTCAATACATTTTGACAGGTATATAAAGAGAGTTTCTTTAATGATGATTCACCATGCAGTATATAATACAAATACTGACAGCCAATTTTGTTGTTAGTTTGTTTTACCAGACTACTAAGGCAGCATGTGTATGCTTGTAAGTAAGTATTCAAGTTCAAGTTATTAAACTAGGATACTGACAGCTTTAAGTCCTCTCCAAGGGACTTGGTAATGAGGATCAATGCCTTACCATAAGGCACCAGTGTATCGACTCGGTGTTGGACCTCCCGGTTACGAGACCACTGCTCTACCACTTAGCCAAACCCGTCTCCTTTGGGGGTCACAGGTAAAACTTTAGCCCTCTGTGATATCAAGACTGTACTAAGCCCCCTCAAAAATATCAATATTAAAGCCTATCTGCACTAGTTTGGCCAGGAGTGATTAGACCTCCCTGATTGGTCACTGGCAGGTGATTATCTCATCAAATCACCTCTCAATTGACATAAGAAAAAAAGGATCATGGGGGATCAATGGGTACCGCTTAGACAATGGCTGTATAGAGGGCGCAAGTAGCTACGAGTAGTGCAGCCCAGCTTTAATAAAAATGAATTTACTTACGATGTTCTTAGGTGGTTGAAGCCTGCTGACCGATACATCCATGGGGTTGCTTATCTTGGGGATGTCGTCAGCCTCGACAGAAACAGAAGCGATGCCCTGATGTTCAGCTATACTCAAAACATGAGCCTCTAATGGTACACATCCATCTCCAACAATCTAGACAAGTGAAACAGAAACAACTGTTGTTAAATACAAAATTAGATGATACACAATTCTAATCTATTCTAATCAATTCCATCAATGAAAAGGAGGATGCAATTACATGTAACTTAAATATGAATAAATCGTAACAGTTTATCACTAACATAATTAACATAAATAAATCTATGAATTGAGGCAATTCTTTGGAAATGTTTATCAATAAATTTGATTTGAATTCATTTGTCTTCTGATTCCCAAAATCATACTAAATCATGAGATAAAACATCGTCTCATTGTCGCAACAAAAAAAAGGTGAAAAACAAGCCTTGATCTGAACTAATTTGCCTGTTTCACCAGGGAAAATACCCCAAGTTGCAATTTGTCAAAGATATATAGTAATACCTCAGTCACACCTTTGCACATTTGGCTTGTGTATTGCTGCGTATTTATGGCAAGCCGTTTTAACATTTATTCCAAGAAATTAATTCTTGATATCAAGAAATGATATTCTGTTGTAAAGCAATGGTTTTTCTTGATATCAAGGAATAAAGGAATTGCCATAAATACGCAGCAATACGCAAGCCAAATACGCAAAGGTGTGACTGAGGCATAAGGCTTCAGTTGCAGTTTGATTTAACCTTTTACTAAGATTTAGGATTATGGTTAGGGTTCGGTATAGTTTTGTGTCAGGAGTTGAAGTTAAGAACTTGATCAGTATAAGAGAATGATGCCGGGGCAATTGTCACTATTAAAGCATATATTGCACAGTCACCTACAAGACACCCCCACCCAATTTCTTCCACGTGATTACCTGAGCTGTCGATCCCATCTTGACACAGTCCTGGAATCCACCCAGCGCGCAGAATGCTGCCACCACTTGACGGCAGGTGGAGAGGAGCTGATCGATGCCTGGACCTTGCGGCTGAGAGGCTAGGAGGGCCATGTGGCTTGCTTGCTGTGATACAAGCACAGGCACTTGACTCAAGGCATGTGATAACACCTGGGTGAAGAGAATGGAAATGATTATTCTTTTAGATATGTAATATTAACACATACTTATATTTTATGCTGAAAAAAATGTGGTTATTTTTCAAAATACCTGATGTATGGGGGAAGGATTTCAAGGACTTACGTTTTTTCCCCGATTAAAAAATAAATAAATCAGGATGCAGGTGAAATTAATCAAATTTAAACAGGGGGAAAATATAGATCTTTATGCATGTGTGTCTATTTTTATAAAAATCATATTGTTAATCAAACTTAATGAAATAGATGTGCACTGTTCATGCATATTGTAGAGGCATCAGATTATTGGAAACATTTACTTATATTCAAGCAAATGAATATCAATACATGTAGTTCCAACAACTACACATGTGTATTCTATAGACAAATTCATTTCAATTCAATGTACTTATTAGTCCAATGTACTTTCAACATGGATTTGTTTCCCTCATATGTAAAATAAAGGCATAGTTTACTAAGAACAGAAATAGGATACAAAACATGGATATATTTTGGTGATGACTAAATAATAATTATAGATAATATAGATTTGTGTTTCCTTAAATAACATCCTTTAACAGGCTTCATGCATATTTATATATTTTTTTCTTCTCTTCAATGACAATATGAACATTTTGTGAGTTCATACACAAACAAATTGTGAAATAAAAGGTGTAGAGTATAGGAGTGTCATGGTCGAGTGGTTTAAGGCGCCTGACTGGAGATGCGAAGGTCGACGGTTCGAATCCTGACACAGCACTAATATCCCTTGGCAAGATATTAACCTTGGTCAAACAGTTTTTGAAAGTCAAGTAACGCCTGGCTGGAATGCTGCCCAGGGAGTGGAGATTGTGCACACAGTGTGTGCGGGCAAGTATTGAATCCAATGACCGGGGTAATAGTACATGTATATCTGTAAAGCGCTTAGAGATATTTGTATTAAACG
The DNA here is from genome assembly GCA_035222895.1 of Strongylocentrotus droebachiensis. NCBI lineage: Eukaryota > Metazoa > Echinodermata > Echinoidea > Camarodonta > Strongylocentrotidae > Strongylocentrotus > Strongylocentrotus droebachiensis. The sequence continues at coordinate 26,109 of JAVYIG010006471.1, forward strand.
CTATATAAAAGCGGAATATTAGTAGTATAATACTGACCCTCTCCACAGCAGAGGCCCATATTTGAGCCGTGTTACATTCGGGTGCAGTAAGCAGGCTGTGCATGAGAGCTATGACCTCAGACGCCATACTGTGGGCAACATGGCCGCTGATGAAAGGTCGCACAGGGTCAGTTCTACAAAGAAAACAGAAGAATGAGTTGATACAGTATATCAATATATAGTCAGAAGACAGAAATGGCTACATACTACATGTACATACATGTTGAAGAGAGATAGCTCAGTCGGTAGAGCAATCCGGTGACCCAGGTTTGAAACCCAAGTCGATGCGCTACTGTCCTTTGGTAAGGCATTAATCCTCATTACCAGGCCCCTCAGAGAGGACCTAAAGCCGTCGGTCTTCTGGTTGCTTACTAACAAGCATTTATTGCTTTCTTAGCTGTCAGGTAAAATAGCCACCACTATCACATCACATTTCATGTAGCATACTAATTACCAGTAAGCATTTCCTCAGTATACAGTTGTAGCTTATAAAACTGGATTCAAAGTTGTGTTTTTAAAATGAATTTGAATAATGGAGGCAACAAAGCTCGTCACTACTACAGCATTGCATATATAGTTCAGTTTTTATGACCCGTTGGGCATACCCAAGCTTTGAAGGTAATCTGAAGAAAGGATGAGAAACATGATTTAATATTTCACATATAAAAATATGTTGTACTGAGCAAGTTGGGAAGCTTTACCGGCAATTTGCTCAAACTTCCTCAAAGATGTCGTTGCCAAAGCTGTTCATGATGGTCATGGCCCGACTGGGTTAGGTTTAGGGTCAAAACATGACATATAATGTTGCTGAGAGCAAGTACTTTTTGTTTAACCTGCAATTCAAATCTTTATATTTCACGGACCAACTTTTCTTATCAACATACATGTAAAAACAAAACAATATATACTGCTCTGTAAATAGTAAATAGTCAACCGGAGTGTTGACTCAGTCAGTAGAGCGTCCGCCTCACAACCAGGAGGTCGTGGGTTAGAACCCCGGCCGCGTCATACCAAAAGACGTTAAAAGATGGGAGTTGTTGCTACCTTGTTTGGCGTTCAACAATAAGGGATAGAGCAATGTCGATCTGGCGCTGCTCAGTGGCTGCCGGGCTATTGGGCAAAAAGAATTTCCGTTTTGGTTTAATAAAATTTGGAGTGGACTATTAGGCTATTATTATTATTATTAAATAGTCATGATACATTTCTATGAAATTATGTGGAAGGGGGGGGGGGGGGGGATTTGGGTCAATTCTACCTTGCAAGTTCAGCATTCTTTTCCCTGCAGACAGCTTCAGCTGTAACCTTCAGCTTCTCCTTGTTATTATTCTCATTATCAGTCGTCTCGGTCGGAGCTCCCACGCTCACCAAGAAGCCAGCTTGAGCCAGCTTGCCTGCTTTCTGGATAGCGGTAGCAGCGTCCTCCGTAAACAGCTCAGCCTTGCCATTCTAATTAAACAAACACAATGACAAGATTCTTATTATCAGTGGTTTTGGTTGGAACTCCTACGCTTTTTTGTAAAGCTAAAGCCGCATCTTCGGTAAACAGCTCAGCCTTGCCATTCTAAATAAACAGAAACAAATTATGACAAGATTCTTATTATTAGTGGTTTCTGTTGGAACTCCTACGCCGACTAAGAAGCCAGTAAGAGCCAGCTTGCTTGCTTTTTATATAGCCATAGCTGCATCCTCAGTAAACAGCTCAGCCTTGTCAGTCTCAACAAAATTGAGGAAAATCAGAATTGGTTCTAGGGTTCAAAACCTAAAACCATGTTATCAGACCTGCCAACTTCTGGAGTTCAAAAACTGTATTCTTTAATCCCAAAAGTTGTATTCTTAAAAATAAACTTGGACTGTTACGCGGAAGAATTTTTTTATGGATCAGTGGTTGAATATGCATGATTTCATCACAGCTGTTGTGTTCGATGAACCAATGAACATCCCCAAATTGCGATGTGAGATGCTTGTAGGATACTTTACAGGACAGAGTGGGCATTTTTCCATTAAAAATGGCGCACACACACACACAAAATACGCGCCCCCCAAAAAAAAAAAAAAAAAAAAAATCGTACTGTCGTATTTGCTTGTATAAATTGTACGAAATACGACCAAATTGTAGATGACCAGCTACTTGTAATCTTTATCATTTTCACCTCTTACATGTGTATGGTAATAGCTTTGAATGATTGAAACAAATTTCATAAGCTGTTTGGAAAAAGGAGAACATATGGAGATTGTCTTCTGATTTACCTCTAAAACTATACTCAATCACCTACTGTACTAGTAAATGTGAGTGAGAATTCTACTTACTGTATGCATGTTACGATCCATGCGCAGAACCTTTTCCATGTTAGCTCCACTCCCCAGCCTGAATGGACGACCCTCAGAACTGTAAAAATAAGATGATAATTCCTAAAGTAATCTTTCTTAATGTTTGACCATTTGCTCGTATTACAGTAACAAGGAAATAAACCTAATCATTATCATCATTTTTAAACCATAATACAAAATAACTCACCTACGATTTTTACATCTTTAAGTCTAACTTAAATTGAATTTAACATCATTCCACATCAACTATAATTTCTTTTTAATGAAATATGCATGCAATAAGGTAATACCATGGTACAAAAATAATTGTGCTAAAACGATTCTGATGAAAATGTAATAGGATCATTTATGCGTTTTGTGGCACTTCTTGAAATGCAACCAAAGATGAAATAAGGTTTTGGGAATTAATCACTTTAAAGATAAAGACCAGTTATGGTCATGTGATTGCATTGTGAAAGAAACGTTGTGGAATCGATCAGAAAATGTTGATCATCTAGCATATAAGTATTGGTGTGTACTGCAAGGTTCTGGAATCATCAAAATGATAAGAAATTTGGCCCAGTCTTCGTAAAGTTACAAGCACTGTACACAGAAAGATGTATATGGGACTATGCACACATGCGCGACACGTGCGTTTATCTCTCACATACCAATAGTTAAACTAATTTACCAAATATATCAATTAGTAGGCGGTTTCCCGGCAAAATTGTTATCATCATGTATTAGTCAAAACATATTCTTTCACATGATTGGTAATGAGAGCTTCCATTTCATTTTTTTTTTAAATTGGGGCATTTCCAATACTGGTCTTTACCTTTAACAGTGATATTTTGCATATAATTTAATATGTTAAATAATTCATATTTCATGCCCCTTGTGCGAAGGTGAAAACAAACCAAAAACAAAATTCATCACATACCTCAGAAGAGCCTGGATGACTTCCCTAGATGACTGGTCTTCCCTCTTGTGAAGGAAGACAGATAGGCGGCCATCTTGGTCCTCCAGATCGTCCTCTCTATCAGGTATATAGCTCACTGATGACAGGTGGCCAAGCTGATCTGGGGCTAGGATGGTCTGACAGCCTGAGGGAGAATTAAAAACAAATGAAATCTGACTGAAATCTTTTTAATATTTCATTTATTTCATTTATTTATTTCACTCTCTTTTAAAAAACATCAAAAGTATATACATGTTCGTTCATTATCAACATAAGATAAAAGGAAGTGGGGATCATGAAAGCCAAAATTGGCTTGATGAGAATGATCCCCAAATAAATACTAAGCATAAACAAGATACAAATTTATTTTATATAAAAAACATAGTACTGTACATACATTCACAACAACAGAGGACAGAGGACAGATAAAAATAACATAAGCTAAAGATAGTTACAGGAAGACAAGAAGAGAGAGAAGATAAGATGAAAGATGAGGGTTCAGTGACACAAAGACGTAACTGCATATTTTGCCAAAATGAGTATTTGATATCAAAATGTTCAGAAAAATGTGGCTAGTGAAACATAGACATACATGTAGACTTAACTCCTTAAAGGTAATACATAGTTTTGGTAAATTTTGAAAATTGGGTGGATAGTGATTCTTTACAATGTTGATATATTTGGATTACCCTGTGGATGTATTATAAGCACACACATTTTTAGCATAAAATTGCATAAAATGCACATAAAAGGCGAGATGGGAGTTAGTTGCAATTGTTCATGGAAAAACCGCAAATACTTCATTTTATATATTATTACTAGCTTCATTTTATATATTATTTATAGCTTAATTAATATACTGACCTTGAGAGGGAGCTATACAACTTAAAGAGTTTATTATTGAAAATGTCATAACTTTAGACTCGATTTCAACCGCGACAACGATCATTGAATATTTACGGATCGCATATGCTTCCACTATGTTCATTTAAACCAAATTCATGACCCCATACCAAAACTTTGTATTACCTTTAAGGCCCAAGTGCTCAGTGACACGTAAACCACTTTTTCTCAAAATGGCCAAAACGGAGTTACGTCTTTGTGTCACTGACCCCGTGAAATCTTTCCTGGGATTTCTTTTTTCCATCCAATCTAACTTTTCATCATTTAAAATGTGTATTATTTCTACAGATGGAGATGGATGGATTCTCAATGAGTTGATATTTCAAAAGATAAACAACAGTGTTCATCAGGTTTATATGTTGCTTTAATATCACAGAAGCATTTATTTGCTGTGCACATACTTTTGCTTCATGCAATTACAGATGGACATATACTTCGGAGAATAGCTTAAAAAGAATGCCTGTTCTTCTTACATACCTAAACTGACTTAGAAACACAAGAAGGAAACAAAGCAGCATCAACTAAGTTAACTTATCCTACCAAATACAAGAAAATAATATTCAATGATACAATGATTGGTTGTGTACCCCATGTTCTTGACATACCTGGGACTACACAATCCCCGAGCTTGGCTAGGAGTAGACTGGCGATACGAGCAGGTGGGTCGCTGGTAATCACGCCCCCTTCCCCACCGGTAGCCGAGGCCAGCTCCGCCCCCCACGCCGGAAGCTGGACATGGGCGCAGTCCTGGGCACTCATCAGGGGTAGGGCTACGCGACACAGCTGGAGGATGATGAGGACCAGTTTGGGGGAGGGGCGCTGATCAAGGAGGAGGGAGAGGAGCTTAGAGACGCAAGCTGGCTGGCTCAGGATAGCACGACCCATACGACTCCTAAATGGTGAAACACAAAGAGAGAGTTGAATATTCACATTAAGCAATTGTACATCTGCACATCTGCAATTGGTTGGAACGTCATCAACAATAGGGTCACAAAGGGTCCGTCATGACTCGTAGGACGACGACGACGACAGTCAAGAGAAGCAGTCATCGCCTCTGCATGTCTTTGCAAGATTTCGCTCAATTTATGTACCAAACCCTATTATACTTTGCTATTAAACACATGACAATGAAGCAATGTTGAACACCAGCTGTCTTTGATAAAAAAAAATATTGCCAAAAGGACGTTGGCATAACAAAACCCTGGTTAAAAAACAAAAAATTCAAAACTTTTCATAATTATAAACGTTTGGATTTTGAAAGCACAACTTCAATTTCTTTTCATGATGGACTAACTTTTAGAAATGGTTGCAATGAGGATATAAATATGTCACTCAAGTAGCTGCAAACATTACAAAGAAAAAATTAGATGTTTCTTGAGCCAAAAGTAGGAACACAATGTTATACATGGGTTTTCAGGAAAAAAAGAGGAATCAAGGGTTTATAACTTTCAGTGCAAAAATAAATAAAATTAGGAATGGTAGGGAGATCATATTATCCAGCTCACCTTGATAGATTATTGAGCAGACTAAGAACCTCCTGCAGAGCCTCACTCCCTGCAGCCTCGTTGCCGCAGCTCTCCGTCGCTCGAGCGAGGTGATTGGTCAAGAGTAACGATACCTGACGAGCAAGACCTGCGTACCCTAAAGCATCCTGGGATACCTCGTCAGTTTCCCAGGATACACAGCGATTGGCAAGCACCTTGAATGAAATACAACATCAATTGTGAAGTAAATGGGCACCTGGTAGGAATTTCTTCCTTGAAATGCGAGAGTGCCGTATGGCAGCCATGCTAAAGCCAGGGTAATAATCGGGAGCGCCAGAAGGGTCAAATCTGACTGACATGAGCGCTATACAAGAACCCACTATTATTATTATTATTATTATAAAATGCTTTCGACATGGAAAGAGGTAAACAGATTTGCACCAAGCTACATGTACATGTACCTACAAGATCTAATTATAGCCTATACACCATCTCGTAGTCTAAAGATCATCACATCTCAAAAAGAGATGCTTGCGACGAAAGGGCTTTCTCGGACACAGCAACTTTTCTGTGGAACAAATTTTGTTGGAGTTGAGAACATAAATAATTAGAGAGTTTCAAATCACAGTTGAAATCCTATCAAGGAATGCTTGACACAGGAATACAAGGCTTATTCAGACTCTCATTTATGATCTACAGTCTTTCTTTGTGCGCCTCTGAATAGAAGTTCTAAAAAGGGCTCAGTGTAAAATTGTCAGAGGTAAAAATGTAAGAGTTCAATTTTGCCATTTTTACCTCTAACATTACATCTCTCTGACATTTTTACCTCTGACATTTTTACCTCTGACATTTTTTACATCCGACATTTTTTACCTCTGACATTTTTTACCTCTGACAGTTTTACCTCTGACACTTTTACCTGACACCATAGATAGATGGTGCAATACAAATGCCTTCTGTGATTATTACTTTTTTCAGATGGCCTTACCTGAAAGCCGGCCCAAGCAAGAGCGGAGACCCTCTGACCGCTGGACTGAGACTCTGGCCTTGATGGCTGACCAGATGAATGACCAAGACTACATAGTCTGTCCAGTAAGCTGACCAACTGACTGTCCACAAGGCATTTCTCTTCACTCCTGTTATAGCATACAAAAGAAAAAAATGAGCCAATAATTTTCATACCTTTCATGATTTTCTTATGAAATGAATTGCATTTTAGTTCTATGGAGGAAATATAGTCTCTCAGGATTCATGCTTAACTTATAGCCTATTGAATTCTCTTATTCCCACTGGCTTCAATACAAGGATCATCATGAACCCATAAGCTTGGGTTAAGAATAATTTTTGCTAGTTGAACAGAGACAGTCTTTGCAAACATCTGCAAAGGCATGTCTCTCATCGCTTTTACAGATATTTTATATCACAACAACACATTTTTTAACTGTTACATTGATCTTTTCTCATACCTAGTATACTGGATAGAACAGATGAGTTCTATACTGTAAGCACAGTCTGTAAGATAAGTTTTGCTAGTTGAACAGAGACAGTCTTTGCAAACATCTGCAAAGGCATGTCTCTCAACCCTTTTACAGATATTTTATCAAAACAGCTCATTTTCTAACTTTTACATTGATGTTTTCTCATACCTAGTGTATGGGATGGTACAGAGCAGCCCTATACTGTACGCACAGTCTGTAAGATAAGTTTTGCTAGTTGAACAGAGACAGTCTTTGCAAACATCTGCAAAGGCATGTCTCTCAACCCTTTTACAGATATTTTATCAAAACAGCTCATTTTCTAACTTTTACATTGATGTTTTCTCATACCTAGTGTATGGGATGGTACAGAGCAGCCCTATACTGTACGCACAGTCTGTAAGGTAAGTTTTGCTAGTTAAACAGAGGCAGTCTTTGCAAACATCTGCAAAGGCTTGTCTCTCATCGCTTTTAAAGATATTTTATCACAACAGCTCATTCTCCAAATTTTATTTTGATTTTTCTCATACCTAGTATACGGGATAGTACAGAGCAGTCCTATACTGTAAGCACAGTCTGTAGGATGATGTGTTGCTTGTTGGACGATGGCTGTCATCGCATCCGCAAAAGCTTGTCTGACGGTCTCAACGAAACCTCCGCACTTCAAGTCCTCTATCCTGTGGTGATAAGAGCAGATTAAGATTTTGAGTTGAAGAGAATAATAACAGAACAAGAACATCTTGTATCTAGCTGTTTAAAATAACTATCAGCATCGATGAGGGTAAACTGTGGAACAATATGAACAAAGAAATCAGAGCTGCTTACATGTACCTATTGGATTCTACATGACACAAGGCAAACGCCAGGTGATGTCTCGCCAGCATCTCTAGGCTACCCAGGCAAGGAGAAAAAGTGATATAGTTCTATTTTATTTTAATCATCATGTATCAAATTATATTTTAGCCCATACTCAGACTTGACTCCTAAGCACACATGTACATGTATATACGCCTTTTTTCTTTCTTATTCTTATCTTGTTTGGTGCTTGTGTGGTGTGTTTATATTGTATTTAGATTGGTTTTGTTTTGTTTTGTTTTGTTTTGATTTTTTTTTTTTTTTGTGTGTGTGTTTTGTTTAATTTGATTGTTTGTTTTATTTTGTTTAGATTTGTTTAGATTTGTTTTGTGTTTTGTTTAGTTTGATTATGTTTGTTTGTTTTATTTTGTTTTGTTTGTTTTTGTTTTGTGTTACAGGGATGTCAGACAGCATTAGAGGGAAGTTCAAAAAACTTAAAATCACTATAAATATGTTTGGTCAAATCTAACACATAATTAGTCATCTTGACAAAGCACTCATGGTCTTAGTTACCTAGGCCCTTGTTGCAGGACAGACGTTATAGCGGTCACTAGATGAGCATAGCCCTCCGAGTGACCAGCAGTGGTCATCAGCTGATGGGCATGGACCAAGGCTTGCTGTCTTGACCATCCGCGCTGACGTCTTGCCTTGACCGCCGACAGAAATTCATCCTTTGATACCTAGAAATATGAAACCATAGACAGAGTTGATTTAATACTACTGTTAATGAATACATGGTATCATTCAAACAATCAAGTTACATCATTACATCAATATTTCCGTAAAGCCATAAAAAGCATATTCCCTAAATGTACTTCATGTACAGTGAGACACAGTTCACAGTTTGACAGAGTACAGTACATGATGACCTACTTACACTGTATATTCATGTAACATACTGTGTTTAAACAAAATTAGATGTTACATAATGTGGTCCTTGTACTGTGTTTGTTGATTCATATATTTATATTTTGTCAAAACTTACATGTATATTCCAAGAATTTGGTAGTTTTTAAAAGAAATATGTAACAAACAGGAGTAGTAGAAGGAGGATATGAAATGCACAATTTTCTATCAAACTTGGTAAAGTTGGGACAAGGAGGTCTGAATAATGCTCATTATCATAAATAACCATCCCAAAGGAGAATGGGAGGGACTCTGTGGCAGAAGACCACCAATAGCATCTTGGAAAATTTACGATAAGGCATGGACTAGAGGCAGCATGGAGCAGCATGGAGTAGCAGAAACAGCATGGCCTCAGAAGAAGAATACCAACAGAGTATTAAAGGTAAAGACCAGCATTGGAAACGCCCCAATTTCAAAAAAAGAAATGGAAGCTCTTATTACCAATCATGTGAAAGAATATGTTTTGACTAATACATGATGATTAAATTTTTTGCCGGGAAACCGCCTACTAATTGATATATTTGGTAAATTAGTTTATCAATTGGGATGTGAGAGATAAACGCATGTGTCGCGCACGTGTGCGTAGTCCCATATACATCTTTCTGTGTACAGTGCTTGTAACTTTACAAAGACTGGGCCAAATTTCTTATCATTTTGATGATTCCAGAACCTTGCAGTACACATCAATACTTATATGCTAGATGATCAACCCTTTCTGATCGATTCCACAGCGTTTCTTTCAAAATGCAACCGCATGACTAGAACTGGTCTTTATCTTTAATCACTATCACTGTCACTGTTACTACAGGTGTGCCATTTTCTTTTCACTACAAGATTTAGAAATGAAATTGCTTACAGCTTGAGTAAGTTTGGTTCCTATGAAGGCAAAGATTTCATCTAGTAAGTTGGTAAGGTTCTGGTTGCGTTCTGGAGCCCCGCTGTATGCGCTGCTCCTGGATCGACGCATCTGGTAAGGTCTGAAAAGATATTCATGGTGAGGAAGAAAATAAAGAAGAATGAACAATTTGGACTAGAGCCCATCTTGAGCAACGCCCAGTCGCACAAAACTTACCATTGATGGTAACTTTGCCATAAACAGTAACTACCATGGAAACCTTGATTTTGATTGGCTGTTGAGCCCTGTTACCATGGTAGTTGCCATTGATGGCAAAGTTACCATCAATGGTAAGCTTCATGCAACAGGCCCTGGTTTCATTGAAGTACAATGCTACCTATACTACTAATTGAAAAGATAGATACATGTATAGTGTAACAAATACATTTTCGATTGCATACATATTTTGAATATTAAGTAGAAAAATACATTTACAAAAAGAGTTGAAATACTTAACATATTGAAAACAATGTTCAGAGAAAATGAAATGAATAAAATAATTAAACGAAGAAGTAACAAATAAATGATAAGGTAGAATATGAAGGATACAGTAATAAACAATTTAAAGGTTAAGCTATACATATAAACAATTAAATTATTCATACCCCTTGTAAATTTGATGTTTTTGTGTTTTTCGTAACTCAAGAATAACAGGCTTTAACAAAATAATTTTAATGGTAAGAATTGTTATTATGTCACATTCTAAAGAAACGTAAATCGAGACAAATACATTTTTCACATACTTCAAAGCTTGGTAAGGGTACAAATAATTTAATTGTTAACTGTACACATACCGGGTACATATATGTAGCTACATAATGAGTCAATGTTATGTACATTTACCCTTATACCTTACATAATGATGAAATAAAACACTGTATCTGATGAATGTACATGTCAAATATGTAAAGTTTACCATATTGCTACACCTCATGTAACAAGAGATACTTGTAATTGGAGAAATACAGACAGGAAGAAAAGGACTGAGACAGAGACAGAGAGAGAGAGAGAGAGAGAGAGAGGGAGAGGGGGAGATATAGAGTGGGGAAAGAGAAAGAGGTGGAAAGAGAAAGAGGGGAAGGAGGAAGAAAGAGAGAAAGAGAAGAGAGAGAGAGAGGGAGAGAGAGAGAGGGGGAGAGAGAGAGAAGGGGAGATATAGAGTGGGGGAAAGAGAGATAGGGAGAGAGAAAGAGGAGAAGGTAGAAAAAGAAGGGGGAGATGGGGGAGAGAGAGAGAGAGAAGGGGAGGTGGGTATAAGGTAGAGGGAGAGAGAGAGAGAAATAGAAAGGAAAACAAATATATGAAGAGAAAAGCACACAAAAAATAAGAGCAAAAAGCGGATAAAAGCAAAACAATACAGAGACGGACATTTGAAAGCATCATCGACAAATGCATTTCATTTAAAATAAAACTTTACCTGGTGGTTGATTTGTCGGAAGCCGTTGGTCTAGCTTTTGTGAGATCGGCTGGCATGGACAGACTTCTGGAGAATTGACTAGTACTGGTAGAAGTTTGACCTCCACTGCCTCCATTCCCTGCATCGGCCACAAGAAGAATAATTGAACAATCATATGTTTCAAATACATCGATGAGCAAATTTCCTAAAGATTAAAGTACACAGTTGAACTAAACTAATTGGGCGTTGCAAGAAAGTTGCGATTGATTGCAAGTTGAAAAATTTGCAACTGATATTTGCAATTAATTGCAACTCAACTTTCTTGCAACGCGCACTAGTCTCCTAAATTTCCTAGGATTTTGTTAAGATTAAAGTTTCAACAATTCAATTAAGTTAACTAGATCTATATCTATATACCCTGAAATTGGAAGACTCAAATGAAGGTTACCCAGATTACACTTCAGTTTATGAATAAATTGTGTACCGGTACATTTGCTATAAAATCCAGACACATTTTACATTTCATTCCATAATCACTATTCAAATGAAAGATTTCACTTTTCTTCTGCATTGCACTTTAACTTCTACTAATATGCTCATTTTCATGAGCAATAAATGACATTGCCTGAGATATCTCTCTCGGAGAAGACCTAACGCCGTCGGACCTCTGGTTGCTTACTAAACAAGCATTTATGCTTTCTTAGCAGACAGGTAGAATAACCACCACTACACTACACTATCTCAGGCTGAGTTCTGTGGTAACTTTGTGCTTAACCAATATAAAGCTCAATGCCATTAGTTTAACATCAATCGACCGACCAAGATTTAAATCACGCAGAGGATATGGTGAATACTTTTAGAATCCTTACAATTGTTTTGATTATTTCCCTTATCATTAACTCCATTATGTTCATATCATATTTATTCTTGGGAACCTACAAAAACAAGCTATGCTTTCCAGTAGGTTCCTGTTTCATTTCATAATTTTGAACTTACTTTGTCAACTATGTGCTTTATTGTGCAAACAATTGATATATGAAATGGAATAAATAACAAGCAATCAATCAATCAATCAATCAATCAGTCAGTAGAGCGTCTGCCTCACAACCGGGAGGTCGTGGGTTCGAACCCCGACCGCGTCATACCAAAAGACGTTAAAAGATGGAAGTTGTTGCTACCTTGTATGACGTTCAACTATAAGGGATAGAGCAACGTCCATCTGACGCTGCTCAGTGGCTGCCGGGCTCACAGGCTCACGATCAATTGGGCAAAATAAATTTCTGTTTCGGTTTAACAAAATTTGGAGTGGACCAATAAAGATTATTATTATTATTATTGACTCACAAGGTAAGGTACCCAGCTCATCACCACCTTGGGATACGCTCCGACCGATGCTGGATGACCCATTCTCTGTTGCTATGGCAACCTCCAAGAGGGCGTTGGCTCTATCCAAGATGGCCGCCACCAGCGCCTTTGTCTTGGTCATCTTCAGCGATGCATCCTGCTCTGACTTGCTCTCTTCTTTCATTTTGTTCCTGCAGAGGGCAATTTTAATTTGTTAGTGTTATGTTACATTGTACGTGGAACATACATGTACATTGTACATGTAGCTTTAGTAGGCCTAGTAGGAACTAGGTTCGACTAGTACTTGAACTAATTTCTAGTTAGAACAACTCCACCTTAATATTATAAATACACATAGTTATGTAAATCTTGTACATTATTATGTATACAGGTATGCAGATCTATGTCCAAATATCTTTTTAAAGCCATAATTTATTGTTCAATCAACATTACTTTTCCTTGTTGTATTCATGTATCATTATTATTCTTTGCATTGTATGATTTTTAATACACTGTCAGTATTTTTATGTGTTGTTCTTAATAAATTCAATCTAATTCAATTCAATTGAAGAACTTGACAGAAATTGAAACTATAAAGAAACGGAATACACATATAATAAGTTATAAAACCCTTCTTGCAGTTGCTTTGACTGAAAATCAAGAATCAATATGAAGATGATGCAGCCATTGCTATTGATATATTTCACAGTACAATGTATTTCCATTGTCATCAAATACATGTAGGAATGGGCAAAATAGACATTTATCTTCCAATAACATGTACATGTATGCTATATCTGATTGTTTCATCACATGAAACTTGAAAAGTTTTTAACATTTTCGGCTCAACATGGCTTTACCAACAAAAAAACAATGTCATAAATGCACAACATTGGTTTGTTTTGTTCAAAACAATGATTTAAATGTAAATAACCTGTAAGAATTCTGAAATTGATTGAGTATATAAAATTACCTTAGTAATTTGACAGCCTCTTCTCCACTGGTAGTTTCACAGTCAATACCCTTAATGAAGCAGAGTGTCTCAATATCCTTCTTTTTGTCCTGCAGAAAGAACGAAAAACATACAGAAAATATACTTTATAACTAAAACGATACAGGCAAGGTTCTTTCAATCTTAACTTATCCACAAATACACATACTTCTTGACATCACTGTGGACATACATGTCTATAGAATCTAGTACATATTGAAAATATGAGATTGACTTTTGCATGCAATTTTTTTTCCTCATTTGTTGTTCCTTTTGTTTGGCAGGGGAGAGGCTCAAAAGGGGGGGGGGGGGGAAGGAATATTTCAATTAACACTTGCAAAACCATGCCCACCATAGACATTCTCTAAGTGCAAAAGAAAAGCTATGTTTATGGTAAAAAATATATTAAAATATCTTTCTACGGTAACAAACTGTTTAAATATATAATTAAACAGAGGGATCCAAAGGATAACACAGGTGATATCTCATTGCACACAATCTCACACTAAACACATACATGTACATGAATATTTGATGATATCTTCAAAACTTTATTACTTTCTAAGATCCATTATCAACAATGATCACATCAAAAACTTGAATAGCACATTTAAAGGTAAAGACCAGTATTGGAAACGCCCCAATTTCAAAAACTGAAATGGAAGCTCTTATTACCAATCATGTGAAAGAGTATGTTTTGACTACTACATGATGATACAAAATTTGCCGGGAAACCGCCTACTAATTGATATATTTGGTAAATTAGTTTATCTATTGGTGTGTGAGAGATAAATGCACGTGTGCGTAGTCCCTATACATTTTTCTGTGTACAGTGCTTGTAACTTTACAAAGACTGGGCCAAATTTCTTATCATTTTGATGTTTCCAGAACCTTGCAGTACACACCAATACTTACATGTATATGCTAGATGATCAACCTTTTCTGATCGATTCCACAACGTTTCTTTCACAATGCAATTGCATGACCATAACTGGTCTTTATCTTTAAAGTGACTCGGTAACATTGTTGAAGGTTGATGAAAAAACTGCGTAGCTTGTTTATGAAATGCTACTATTTATGTTCCTTCTACTGTACTAACTCTCTAAAAGGCAACTTTCAGATTATCTTTAATTGTACATCTAGCATTGAAGTCACTACCTTAGCACCATTTTCTCTCATCTGAACAATGTTACCAAGTCCCTTTAATATAATTGTCTCACCTCTTGAAGATGGTAATCATTGAAGAATGGTTGAGAAGCTTCCGTTTCAGTCTTCAGGTCATCAAGCTCTCTCTCCCAACGTTGCTCTAGCTCGCCAATGAACTAAAAAACAAACAGATCAGATACAAACTTATAGAACAGTTTTCAAGTATTGTATTATAATAGGAGGCAAGATAGCTCAGTTGGTAGAGCAGTGGTCTCGTAATTTCGGCGACCCGGGTTCGGAACCAAGACGATGCGCTAGTGCCCTTTGGTATAAAGGCATTAATCCTCATTACCAGGTCTCTCAGTCTCAGAAAGGATCTAAAGCCGTGGGTCCTCTGTTTGCTTACTAACAAGTATTTAGGCTTTCTCAGCAGTCAGGTAAATAACAACCACTACACACACACATATACAATATAATAACAATAAAAATTACAATAATAATTTAGGCAGGTAACCCTTTATAGAGAGACATGGCCATTAACTATGACTGTAGAACTTTTGAAATATTTGTTCCGAGGGTTTACAAAGTTAAAAAGGACTCACTATGAGGGTTCTTTCCAAGCTGTTCACTCAGTTGAACCCCTCTTTCACCGTCTTGACAAGGCTACCTTGCCCACGACTTCTTAAAGGGATGACTATGGGCAATGGGACTTTTAGTACCACCAGGGGTGATAGTGAGCACTAAAAAAAATGGCATCTAACAAAATTCCTCCCTTTTTGAGTACGAAAATTGGGAAAAAATTGGATACAAATCTGGGAAAATCTTGAAAAAATCAGGAAATTGGCGTAAAATTGGGAAGTAAAAAATTGAAAAAATTAAAAAAAAATCAGTGAAAAAAACAAACATTAGGGAAAAAATCATATATCAGGCCTGTACTGCTACATGACAATTGCTTCAATATTTCAACCTGGGCATAACTTACCATGAGTTGTCTTTCCAAGGTATTCACTCTGTTGAAGACCTCTGCCACCATCTTAACAAAGCTACTCTGGCCGGGGCTGCTTGCAGTAAGACCGCCCTCGATACCGCTCAACGAGTTCAGCATGGGTTCAAGGTCAAGTAGTCTGATGGCAGCAGACACCAAGGCCTCCTCAAGCACAACAGGGTCGATAGCATCTCTGTGCAAACACACACACATGAGTGGGAAAAGAAATAAGGAGCACAAGTTTTAAAGCCCCACTGCATTCTTATAGCTACTTGCGCCCTCTATATAGCTAACAATACCTAATCGGTGACCATTGGTCCCCCATGGTCCCCTTTTTCTTATGTTAATTGAGAGCTGATTTGATGAGAAAACCACCTATCAGTGACCTTGCAGGGAGGTCAAACTAGTACAGAGGGGCTATAAATGAAATGTTGACAATCTTTGGATTTCATAAATTTCGATTTCCTCAGTGTTTCATGAAGGAATAGCTTTGTTCCAGACAGGGTTTGTGTCAAAACGTTTGTGCAATGATTACACCTAGACTGCATACAGTGTATATCAAATGTGATTGAGACTTTCTTTAGAGAAAATATTCATTAATTAATTCCTTTTGTACATATAAAATAGGAGAGGAACTTAAAAGATATGTCAGAGTTGCTAATTTGCCTTTGATCGATTGCAACTTCACAAATTCATAACTTTCTGATTGTCTATCTGAATTCGCTCAAACTTCCACTGATCTGTTGCTCTAAATCTTTTTCCTTTTCTATACTTAGCCAACTTAATTTCATGGAAAACTTCTCCTTACAGGGATTAGGTTTTCTTTGTCTCAGATTCTGAAACAAAATCTTGGATTAATAGCTCATGCTGCAATGATAATTATAAAAATTTAGGTCAGTCAGGAATCCCATGACTTTACAAGCAGATCGTCGGTCTGATTATCAAGATAGTTATGATTGGAAATCAAAATTTATAACATACAGTCTATTGGGGAAAATGAGTTTGGTAAAACCGGTCACTCAAAGATTTTATGCTTTTTTGAGGCACTTCATGATCATTTTAAAGCGCAATTTTTTTTAGGGCTTCAATATTACACCATATCACAGACACTGATAACACGTAGGGTCATGCATCTCAGATTTAACATTGTTACAAAATGCCTTTAAGACTTCAAAATCACTGAAAACCATTGGGAAATCAATGTAGCAGGGTCTTACTTGATACTGGGCCTGAGGAAGGGAGCAGCCCTGCCAGACATTGCCCTCAGTCTCTGCAGCTTGTCCTTAGAAAGCTTGAGCCTGGGTAGACTGGTGTCCGATACCTTCTCTTTACTTCCAGAGGATGGACCTGCTGTAGGTTGCTGTACCATCTCATGCCAAGCACACCTGCAATATGTAATAACAGTCTTGTTTATTAGAAGAGTTTACAATGTATGATGTTCACAAGTGTTGTGCCAGTGCAGTAAGTGACACCTGGGGTCCCAAAACCAAGAGCAGGGTAAAAACTTGTAATACCAACCATTCAGCATTATGATTTATGGTCCAGACCATGACCAAAATGTCATCAAAAATCCTAGACAGAGAGACTGTTTCTTGCTTCACCATCTCAAAAATACAACTGGCAAATATATTCTAAAATATTCTTTGGCAATTCTTGTCAAGAAGACATTGCTGTCAACTCTAAATATCATCTGCTGAAAGTCAGATGACATTAACCAAACATACTGGCGAGACAGACACCAGACCAATAAATGACCCCCCAAAACAAAAATGAAAATGAAAAATGAAAAAATGAAAAAATGAAAAAATGAGAGAAAAAAAAGGAAACCTCTCCAAGTGTCTAAGATTTTGTCAGTCTTATTGTCTTAGAAGTTACTTTCTTGGTGTGACTGGTGTGAAAGAAACATTCTATCTCTTTACAAATGAGGTCAATGCTGTAGAATGAAACAACCCTTCATTATTTTCAACCATTTCAAAATGGAAAATGCCACAAATATTGAGGTATTCATGTATTCTAATTCTTAGCTGGCTGTTTATGTTTTCTTTCGATAATCCTGACACAAACTAGAGCCCAAATAACTCGTGAAAAAGACTGACTTACCTCTGGATCAGCTTAGAAGACAGAAGGGTGTGACAGCGCTCCTCCGAACCTGTGACCTCTGGTCCTTCGTAGAGAACCTTGAGGAGGCTTGAACCTAGAACTGTCAGGCCTAGTGCCAAGTCAGCTACAAAGGGAAGTCCACTGGTGCAGTCCTCAGATGATTCCTGCATCCCGATTACATGAGGAAATACATCAGTAAGTGTTATGAAAGATGCAGATTCAAAGCATTTAAAATAAGATATCATAATGGAGACTCAAATCATCATCATAATAATAATGATACTATTATTATTTTATAAAGCGCTTAATAGGTTATATCGTCTCTAAGCGCTTTACAAATATTATTACCCCAGTCATAAGATTCATTCACACACAATGTGCACCATCTCCACTCCCTGGAGACTCAAAGCATAATGCATACAGATCAATGCCGTTCACGGTATGCCATCAATGATGAAGGAAAATTACTTTCACTTTAGAGAACATAACAGCAAAAACAACTTTGTGCCCAGTATTCTATTCGTTTTGGACAAGGGAGATCAGATCGAATATTTAATCGAAAAATAAAACGACACCAATCTGGGTACCCTACCTGAGCTCTGACGGTGCAACTGAACCCCTAACAGGGCCTTGTCCAGTGTGTTGTGCTCACGACTACTTCTCATCTCAATGTCAAATGTCACTGTATCCCCTTCAATCTTACATTCACCTTTAAACCTTAAAACTACACCAATCTGGGTACCCTACCTGAGCTCTGACGGTGCAACTGAACCCCCACAGGGCCTTGTCTGGTGTGTTATGCTCATGACCACTTCTCATCTCAAAGTTAAATGTCACTGTATCCCCTTCAATCTTATGAATACACCCTTAAACCTTAATACTGCACCCACTGGGTACCCTACCTGAGCTCTGACGGTTCAACTGAACCCCCACATGGCCTTGTCTGGTACACACTGCACACATACTGGTATACTGGTACATACTGCACCCATCTGGTACCTTGCCTGGTACACACTGCACCCATACTGGTATACTGGTACATATATACTGCACCCATCTGGGTACCCTACCTGAGCTCTGACGGTGCAACTGAACCCCCACAGGGCCTTGTCTGGTGTGTCGTGCTCACGACCACTTCTCATCTCAAAGTTAAATGTCACTGTATCCCCTTCAATCTTATGAATACACCCTTAAACCTTAATACTGCACCCACTGGGTACCCTACCTGAGCTCTGACGGTGCAACTGAACCCCCACAGGGCCTTGTCTGGTGTGTTGTGCTCACGACCACTTCTCATCTCAAAGTTAAATGTCACTGTATCCCATTCAATCTTATGAATACACCCTTAAACCTTAATACTGCACCCATCTGGGTACCCTACCTGAGCTCTGACGGTTCAACTGAACCCCCACAGGGCCTTGTCTGGTACACACTGCACACATACTGGTATACTGGTACATACTGCACCCATCTGGGTACCTTACCTGGTACACACTGCACCCATACTGGTATACTGGTACATATATACTGCACCCATCTAGGTACCCTACCTGAGCTCTGACGGTGCAACTGAACCCCCACAGGGCCTTGTCTGGTGTATTGTGCTCACGACCACTCCTCATCTCAAAGTTAAATGTCACTGTATCCCCTTCAACCTATGAAAAATAAAAACAGAAATGTACATGTATACATGTATGTCACACATATATTATAAGGAAGACAAGTGTTTGAAATAAAGGTGATTGAAATGCATGTCTACATGGTTGAGATACACTGTACATGCAATTAAATTCATGCCTTCTCATACGCTGTTGAAAAAATGTGTATGGAACAAGCGTTTATTTCTTTTTAGTTCAATGTAAAAGTTCATACAGTGTATATTGTTTCTCAATATTTCTTTTTTACTATACAGCACTTCTAAAAGTGTGTAGCAGTGTGAAGAAATGCATAAACGTTTTATAATCCTGGCAAAACACAATTGAGAAATTTCATGAAAAGATCTGCATTCAAATTACATTTTTATAGAGAAATATCATACTGTTGATTTGTGTTCATGTATTCTATTTTGGACAGGTATTCATCCAATGCACTGTAGGAAATGCATTTTTCCATGTACCGGGTATACAGATATAAAAATAGAAAATTATGCAACAACCTGCGGTCCCCTTTCCTAAATTATAAATTTACCTCTGTGTAAAATTTAAATATTGGTCTTTACTTGTCTGCGCTGTTCTCATTTTAATCATATTTTCAATATCACAAACACACACACATACATACACACGCACATAAACGCACATGCACACAAACACAGCCACACAGATTTTACTTCAAATTAAATAAAAACCACCTTTTTATCATGAATTATTAAGTGTTGAAACACATCCAGGGGCACAGAAACTAAGAAATACGGTCCCCTAGAATGGAAAGTCCACCGTGATAATGAATAAAATTATAATAATGAGAGAAAGTGGTCAGTGAATTTTTTTTTTTTAATAGTAGAATTCCCCTTTAAAGATTATCATATATAAAGTTAAATGAGAGTACAAAATATGCTTAAAGACTTAAAGTATTACCAAATACCAAAATTATCTTGTGAAACTACTGTTAAATGAAATCATTATTTAGGAATTTATAATCACTTTACATTTGGTTATTTTCACCCATCCACCCCTTTAGTTAAATGCAGAAAATAATCACAGCCATGTACATAGCATTTTTGGTACTGGTATAACATTTGTTTTCATGCAGTCAAGAAGAACTACATGTATTACATTTACATGTATATACTTGTGTGAAAATGACATTAAAAATAAATAATTTATATGTTACAGGTATTTCATAATCCCAAACAGCAAACAATTGTACAATTCATTATGTAATTTTTATTTTATACAGAAATTCATCATCCCTTATAAATATAGAGATTTCTGTTCCTCTTTTCTGATGGTGCAGGACTGTAATAGCAAGTTGGTAGAAAGGAAAGTGAATAGAACCAGTTCAAGTATGCATACAATCATCTACTATTGACTCCTCTTCAAACTACAGACAAGGAAGGAAACTGCGATTGCACCAAAGGTCAACAATAGTTTGGTAGAAATGTTATCTGCCTCACTTGGTAATAAAAAACAATGCAGTACCCAATTCATTTTGAAAAGAGTGTACTTACAATGTGGTACATTAAAAGTTAAGACCAGTATTGGAAATGCCCCAATTTCAAAAAGTGAAATGGAAGCTCGTATTACCAATCATGTGAAAGAATATGTTTTGAATAATACATGATGATACAAATTTTGCCAGGAAACCGCCTACTAATTGATATATTTGGTAAATTAGTTTATCTATTGGGATGTGAGAGATAAAAACGCACGTGATGCGCACGTGTTCGTAGTCCCAAATACATCTTTCTGTGTACAGTGCTTGTAAATTTATGAAGACTGGGCCAAATTTCTTATCATTTAGATGATTCCAGAACCTTGCAGTACATCTATGCTAGATGATCAACCTTTTCTGATCAATTTCACAACGTTTCTTTCACAATGCAATCGCATGACCATAACTGGTCTTTAGCTTTAATAGCTAAATCACAATACATGTAATACATAAAGTTTGAGACTTTGTATCATCTGAAGTGCAAATGCTGTTCCATTTCGAAGGAGTGATCCTAATCAAAAGTGGATCATTATCAGCACCATTAATAGTCATATTAATTGTTTTCGGAAGCTCCCAAAATCCTGTCACAAGATTTCAATGATTTTGTTTAGTAGATAAATTAAAGATAGTCACCACTCAAAATTGATGTGAGATTTTGTGGAGGTGTAGAGGTGTTGTGGTTTAGTGACTTGACTCTAAATCAAAGGGTTGAGGGTTCAAATACCAGCCGGACCCTAATGTCCTTTGGCAAAACATTAATCCATGTTTGCCAATTTCCACCCAGTTATAAATGGATATTTGATACACCAGAGCGCTACATTTTCTGCTGTCAGCTATGACTGGGGTAGTAAAGCGTCATGGCACCACAGACATGTGCGCGACATTAGAATCCAACATTTTTTTTCTCTCCTCAAGTTGTTTATCATATGAAAATCTGTTTGACACATGCTGTATAAAAACAGGACAGCTGTGGGGTCAAAAATTTGTGCCAATCACTGAGTGGATGAAATGCAGTGGGCATTATCTTAAAGACCCTATCCAACAAAAACACAACTTGATATAAATGGAAAACTGAATGAATGTAGAATACAAATATAAAGAAATAAAGATGTATGGGATTCTCTACCAAACAATATTTATATAAAATCACCAAACTCCTTTAAAATAGCACTCAAATGTATTATTATTTCACAGAAGTAAGATATTACTTACATATCTAAATCAGTTCTCATTAGATCTAACATAAATTTAATTCTCTTATGATCTACAAGACATTTTACTAGACTTAACAATATACTTTGTAAATAGTGTACAGTAATAGTTCACAACCCTTTAGGAATTCTATTTGTCATATATTATATATTGGAAAGGTGTTGTAACGATTCAAGTTCTATGCTTATGTTTCATCACCTTTGTGTGTTCATTCTTTAAACTGTATAATAGTTGCAACTTGTCTTTGATAAAACATTGTTATGTTCTTTTTCGTGTGAAATCAATTCAATTTTTTTTCTTCAAATGGATCGTAAAATTGAAAATGATTTGTTATATTCTTTTCATGTGACGTTAACTCATAATGCTTAATGCATAAATAAAATTTTAAAAATTATTGCACAAAAGCAAATTAAAACCTCATTTTCCGCACCCCTCCAAATTACGGGTCAACATGGGTCAAATATGCTGAAGTTACAGTGACGACATACATGTAACATGTGGAGTTGTGGACCCCATCGATTCACCTACATGTATGTAGCTGAGGCGATGAGCCATGCTTAATTAATGTAAAGCAATTGTGAATATGCATACCCCCGGTACTCGACATAAGATGATGTCATCAAGTCTAGATGTCTACATTCAACTGTAACCGGCAAAGTTCAAGTACTAGAATTAGCAGTGATTTTTGTTGGCGGCCTTTCACTTTCCTACTGAGAAATTTGGGCCTCGATTCCATCGATCATACTAATACCAGGAAAAATAAAGAATTTTGACAATGACTGCAATTTCTGTCAGCATGGTACCACTTAAAAAATGGCTAGTTTGAAGGTGGGGCAAGATAAAATGCAATGTACAGAATTCTGCCAGAAAATTTGTTGAAATCGTGACGCAATGCCATAAAAGGTCTTTCCTGCCTTTATATAATTTCCTGAAGCACAATTTGAGCCAAAAAGATATCGGTAAGCAGAAACCCAAACCCACAGGAATTTCCCTTCGAAACCCACTTTTCCAAAAAAAGTTACGTACCAGTAAAATCACCCACTTCAACAGGATATCAATGAACTCATATAGTAGTCTGCAAATCTAAACCCACATTATAAAGTATACTCTATTCTGCAATGGATTAAAAACTCCCTCAAAACTATTTAAAAAACCTTCAAAAAGAGACCACAATAAAGGATCTCGTAATGATAATTTTGTTTGCTAAAGGTTGTTTACAAATAAGTTTGACAGTATAATAGATTGTTTTCTTCATATAAATGTAGATTGTTTATTTGCAGAACATTAAGTGACAATACTAAAAAGTTTGTATGACAAGACTATCTCAATTACTTTCTGCTTTGTGGTGATTCCTGTTTCCCAGAGCAACATCCTTCCCCACAAAACAACCAGGAACCAAACTTGGTATATATATAAGAGGGGGTGAAATAAGCCACTGATCTAATGACATTTTGTATTGTGACACCAATTACACCAGCCCTTAGGTGCTCCCCCAAGCGTTTTGAATAACATCTACAGAATACTTGTCAATTGAGGCTCTGCTTGTCTACCCCCTATTAGAAAGCAGTTGACAAAAGTGAAGAGGTACTGGTAGCAAGTGGAGTGGACAGTGTGTTTATGTAAAAGTGGACAAGTAGCAGAATTCAAGATGGATCTAGAGAGTGGTTTTGAAGAAGCTTTCGATGAGGACGTCTTTTCGAACATGACGTCTCCCAACGGGACGTATTATGTAAACTATCCGACGAGAATTGTGCTGTCCATTGCCTTCTTGATCATGACCGTGGTGGGCATTGTGGGTAATGTCTTTGTCATAGGGGCTGTGATTTTGTCGAGGAGACTCCAGACGGCCATGAACGCCTTTGTGGTGAACCTTGCCGTAGCTGATCTCCTGGCCTGCATCACCTTCCCTACCCAGTCGATGGCGTTGCTTGGGGTGGGGTATATTCCCGTGGGGATATGTGTGACAACAGCTGTCTTTGACATTACCTCACTTGGATGCAGTCTCTTCACCGTTACGATGATCGCCGTCAATCGCTACATCCGCATCACCCAGACAATGAACGTCTACCAGAAGATATACACTCCTCTGAACATAGCTATCATGATCGTCATGTCATGGATCATAGCCCCTATCTGCATGATCCTTGCCTCCGGGAAGATCTGTGGGATCTTCCTCGTAGAGCACAAGGCCCCCTACCTGAGCTGGCTGGTCCCGATCTTACTTGTCGCGTCCCTCGTCACCATCCTAACCTGCTACATCCTCATCTTTCTCTTCCTCAAGCGCCACGTGGCAACATGCATGGCAACGTCCAAGCGCCTGGACATCTCCATCACCAAGAACCTCCTCTACGTGGTCTGTGCGTTCTACGCCTGTGTCCTCCCTTACGTCCTAGTGGTCACGGCCGCCAACTTCTATTACAGCAACGCTTTCAACACCGTCTATACCGTCTTCATCATCGTCTTGAACATGAACAGTGTGGTCAATCCGATCATCTATGCGGCGAGGCATCCCATCTTCAAACCCGTCTTTGGTTTCATGATCAAGTGCCAGTGGTATAACATACCAGAGCTGTCACGATTTGCCAGGTCGATCGGGAATGACCAGAGAGATGGTTCCTCCCTGGACAAGAGCTATTCCAGCGGTGTCAAAACAGAGCTTACTCAGGACATGGCATCAGCATCTGTGTGATGTACTGTACCCATTTGTCTTACTCTTATGTTATTATTCGATATCAAGGGGTCAGTGACACAAAGACGTAACTCTGTTTTGGCCATTCTGAGAAAAAGCAGTTTATGTGTCACTGAGCACTTGGGCCTTAAGGAGTTAAGTCTATGTTTCAATAGCCATTGACTTCAATGGGGTGTTGGGTGGAGTTATTAAGTCTTTGTGTTTTCTAGAAAGCCCACATTTTTCTGGACATTTTGATATCAAATACTTATTTTGGCAAATATGGAGTTACGTCTTTGTGTCACTGAACCCTCGATATGCTCTGATTGGAGTATGATGTGCCTATTTTATTAACATTTCTTGCCTCTGTCATCTTTTATCTACACCATCTTCATATTTAGCATCATGTAATTGTCCATGACTTCAGTGACCACCTCAAAGCTTTCGTATGACCAAGTATACCATCGAACCAGATATGTTTGCGACAACAAATTTCACTTAATGTTAATGATGGTTTTTCGGGAGGTGGGGGGGGGGGGGGAGAGCTGCTATGAAATAATAATAATAATAATAATAATAATCCACATATACTTATTATGGGCTGCTATATTTTTTGGTAAATTGCCAATGACTATGTGGTGACAAAAGAGATTTTACAATTTCGCACAACTTGTAAAAATCGGAGTGGAAGATTTTAGTTATTGGTATTGATAAACCTGTGTATATAATGTACATGTAGCTTCTAATTTGTTGTTGAAACATGAAATTATCATAGCCTTTCATAGGCACATGCATGTATGAATATATACATGTACATGTATGTCTTCTTATGTGATGTTGAACATGAAAACTGCAACAATCTACATACTGTACAGGTGTTTGCAGAAAGTGGAAATTATTATCATTTGTAAATACGAGGCTGAATTTCTATTCATTGATACCTATGTTCCATACAGCTCATTATCACTATCAAACTAACTTTAGGCCATGTAAAAAAAATATACATGTTTAGTGTCCCCACTCGCTTCCTTTTTGGGGGCCGCCTCCTATTTTTTTTTTTTTTTTTTTTTTTTATTTATTTACCAGGGTATTTTTTTTTTTTTTGAATTTTTTTTTATTTATTTATTTTTTTTTAGAGAAAAAAAACATGAAAAACACTGCTAAAATGGATCTATTTCTGATTAAAAAAAAAAAAACAATTAAATGTCGACGGCCATCTTGAAAAATAGCCTGACTGACCGGGAAAATGTACCGAGCGGCCATTTTGAGCGGCCATTTTGAAAAAAAGGGCCTCCTCCTTCCTATTTTTCCCAAAAACAGGACGCTAAACATTTTTTACACTTTATTTGGCCTTAGTTCGACTTCACATCAGATTTCACTCCTTAAACCATCTATTTGGAGCCAGAAGGGCGTTTAAGTCATAACATTTTACTAAGAATTTATGCCTTCTGGCGCCAAACAGATGAAATGTAAAACATGAGATGAAGATGATGAGATGAAGATGAATGATTGTCAGGCTCGACTAGCCCATGTGCTATTTTTTACTTTATTTTACCATCGATCACAAAATCGTTGTAAATAGTCATTTATTGTTTTACTCTTGACACTATATTTACTTAAAACTATTTTTTAAATTTTTATAATGTACATGTATATCGCTGTAGAACATGGATGTTAATTCATGTCATGTTTATATTTATGTTATATTGACATTGTCATTGTACATTTATATAGCTTTTGTTTCAATGTTTTCAATGGTGGTGAATAAATAAATTCAATTCAATTCAAGTTTAGGCTATAACAAATTATTTTCTAACTTCAGATTCATTCACAGAGATTACTCACAGGATGAGAGGACTATCGTATCTAATTGAACCTTTGGTCTGTTATATGTAATTCTGTGACCATACATGAATATCATTTATATCGTCAGCCCAAAGCACAAAGGGGTGTTTAGTGTCAACTCATATCATTTTGCATAGAGTTAACATCCTTTCGGCTCTCGATGGAAAAAACATAAATTTCTGGGTAGTTTGTTCTATTTATAGTCAATCTAAGAGGGCAGAGAAAAAAAGTGGTTGGCCAGTCATTTTCTATCTTACTCTTTGTTAAATCCATTTGTCTAACTTAATTTCTGTACAATACCAAAATCATAATAAGTTGTATCTAATAAATATACAGTTGAACATATATTCCGTACTCTCAATTTACTTCTTGTATTTGCAGGCTCTATACATGTGCATGTACATGTACATGTACATGCATTGTAGTATACAAAATATATAAAGGATAAGGCAAAAACACTGTAGGTGTATAATGTTTCATGCATTACCATCTGGACATGACATTGACGACTTTCCCCTTGTTTATGACCCAGCAAAAATATGACAATAAATCTGTTTTGCCAGACCTTTACAGATGCTACTTGAAGTTATGAAATGGTTTGATAAAGCTAAATTGTAATAAATTGCATACACGTACTGTAGGACACACTTTGAAGCCCCCCCCCCCCAAGTAATTTGTCTGACATGTAATCCGAAGCATGAACTAAATTTAGCCTGGGTGATAAATCAAATCATATGATGGTCTGTATTGGTCTGCTCTTTCAAGTTCCAACTCTTTACCTCATTTCAAATTTTCAATTTGACAATAAATCTTTAATGCCAGATCTTTACAGGTACTATTCCTAAGTTTTTGCATGAAAACAAATGTTTACTCTAAATTTAATACAAAATTGCTACATGTATACTTAACTGTCCCAAATGAAACAAATGGTATCACATATACATGTATGTAGACTGCACAGAGAAACGCATGTTGTATAGATTGTTATTTGTTAAAAGAGACTTACAATATGGTACTCACAGATCAATCATACTTTAGTGAGTTTTATATATAAAAGAAGTGTAATAGATGTGCTTGCTGTTTACAAAGAGAAGGCTCACTGTGGGATAAAATATAAACTATGCATAACAAAAACCTCTTTGTGTGAAAATAATTGTTGTTTCCTCTAAATTTCATACAACAATGCTTCATACTTAATATCCCAAATGAAACAAATCATATTGTGTGAAAACAAAATTGAACAAGTATGGTTAAGGGTTACAGTTGATAAAGCATGACAATTACATCAGAGTAGAAATATTCATGAGCTGACTCACAGGGTATTGTGTGTCCACAGAATAACGAGTTTTCATTTACAGCTTCTGACAAAGAAGCCACCACATCCTATTTTACAGCTTTGTTTATTCAGCTCAAATTCCTTGAATCTTAAAGCAGGTCAGACAGAGAAT
Source organism: Strongylocentrotus droebachiensis (assembly GCA_035222895.1). NCBI lineage: Eukaryota > Metazoa > Echinodermata > Echinoidea > Camarodonta > Strongylocentrotidae > Strongylocentrotus > Strongylocentrotus droebachiensis. The sequence goes on from JAVYIG010006471.1 coordinate 54,219, forward strand.
TGTCAAACAAACACAGCGAAACCTTTATATAAAGACAGCTCAAGGTAGTCAAGAAAAGTGGTTTCGATACGTGCGCTATATAAGAATCCAATTGTATTATATTATTATTATGTACATGTAGGCAGGTGGTCTTTATGTAAAGGTTTCTTTTCTGATGTACATGTTTCGATGAGAAACCACTTTCAAGGGGGGGAAATATGGTCTTAATAGACAGGTGATCTTTCCATACAGGTGGTCGCTATTAAAGGCATGTTTGACTGTAGGGCCTACTGATATTTTTACCATTGTCAATCAAAAATGAGACTTGGTAGTAAAATTATAATACCGGTAGATTAACATTGGGAGGCATCACTGCTGTGACTGCTACCCCCCCCCCCCCCCCCACAAAAAAAAAAAAAAAAAAAAAAAAAAACCCAGATAATTTACCCAACACATAAAAAATCTTACAATTTGTTTTGAAGGGTTCATGAGTCTATGGAACATTGATCATCTGTCACAATATGTAATTAGATACCTACCCATAAAAGATCTACCAGTACTTAAAATATAAATATACATGTACATTTTTGTGTACTATGCATACATGATCCTTGCATGAAAGAACGGGATTTTAATCAAATATTTGCAATGTATATAACATATATATATATTATTTATTTTATGCATATCAAACTCAAAAGATACAATTTGCAAATTGTGTACCATAGCCTCAACACAGATCAAATAAACATTGTACTTGAATCCCTCAATGTGTTGCCAACGTAAGAATTTTGACGCTAATGTTCCCTTTTTTATAATTCCTGACATCAATTGCAATCTAGTCATGAAACAAAAATGGGAGCAGTGTGTGCAGAACAAATTTCCTCATCTATTTATGCATGCATCATGATCTGGCATAAATTTGATTGGGCTTTGAATCAAAAGTTATTGCGCCAAACCGCAAAATGTGGACTGACTGTCACAAAAGGGGAAATCCCTCCTGATATCAACTTGATTTAACTAAAAGCAAAAAAATGAGAGGAACAGGTCACAACAGTGTGATGGAAACCTGCTAAAGGATTTAGAATGTTATGAATTTCGAAAGTTGTAATTAATTAAATGGAAAATTTTGTAATCTTGCTTGCTAGCACCTCTGAACTGGTTTGTACGCTAAATAAATGAATTAATGAATGAATGAATAAAGAAATAAAGAATCACTTTTCTTGAAATCTTTAGTAAAGAATAAATGGGAGAGAGGTGCACAAAAAATCAATTAGAGGGGAACCATCCTTACCAACTAAAATTTGATTGATTTCAAATTTTAAAATGCAATTTTTTCCTATTTTTTAGGGGACTATTTTCTCAATCTTTTATACAGATGTGCCTTCTTATTAGCCTACTCTTGTTAAAACCAACCGAGGGGTATTATCAGTGAGCTACAAACACTGTAATAAAATAACTATTTAAAATAAATGAAGGGAGGCTGGGTCGCTATTAAAAGCTGTAATCTTATCTTGAATGTGTAAGCATTATTGTATTTGATTTCACTGTAGATGTAAACAAGGTACTTTCTTTCAAATGTCGCTGGAAAACCAATCTAGGTCTTCCTTGTCATGGCTTTCATCTTTATCAGTCAGGTTTTATCGTCACACTGAGAAACTTGAGAAAATTTCTATGAAATGTATAGGACATCCTGATATTTCCTAGATAGCAATAGCATTTCAAGCATTGCAATACTGAGATGTACCATCTTTTGTGTACATTACAATTCAATGCCTTCCTAGAATTACATGTAAAGAACCTTTTCTTTAGAAAAGCGGTGAAAATTACACTTTCACTGAGTTCTCCAAGAATATCATGCCACACTCTTAACCTTTTTTTTTCATGACAAAAAATTATTAAATAGAAACTTCCGTGTAAAGCACAAGTTACAAATACTGAAAAATGTGTCAAAGGCCAATCAGTTTCATGATGATGAGAATGGGGACAATGTAATCATTGATGATCAGCAATTATGATGAAGGAGGAGGAGGAGGTGCATGTGCAGAGGAGGAGGAGAAGGAGATGGAATAGTAGGAGGAGGAGTAGGGGTGGTAGAGGTGCAAAAGGAGGATGAGAAGGAAAGGAGGGGAGAGGCGGAAGAGAGGGAGAAGGGGAGAAAAGGGTGCAAGAGGGGAGCAGAGGAGAATGGAGAGGAGGGGAGCAAGAGGAGGGGAACAAGAGAAAGAACATGTGGCGGAGTAGGAGATGATGTGGAGATATAGATGAAAGAGGAGGGTGCCTGATATTTTGTTTGCTGCACTCTGATGAGGATAATGAATATACACACCCATACAACCAGTCCCATCCACACACACACACACACAAACCCCACATCACATCTCCCTCCCTATCCCTCTCTCTTTCTATACAGTGTGTATCCAAAAAAAAGTGTACCCAACTTTAGCAGCTTCTAATTAAAACATCATAACTAATATGACTTTGAAATCTATTTCATGATGAAAAGTCAATTATTCTCTGTCCAATGATACCCTATTCATAAGATTTCTGTCACGGGTGACTGAGCACCAGGCTCTTTAAAAATTGTTGTCAACATCGCCTTGTACCAAGTTTTGGCTGATGGAACGAATGTGAGTCAGGCCATATGCATGAGCTTGTTTGGTCTTAAATCCTTTTAAAAGTTTGATTTTGCCACGTGCTACATCGTTTAAAATGATGCAATGTATCTAGGCTTTCACATAACCCTGTTTCAATTCATACGATAACCTGCAATTAGTTTGAAAAGCCTACTAATTTTTTGTCTCATGATATCTTTCTTTTCACTTGTCCGCTGTACTATTTAACACGCGTAAGGAGCATAGAATGTTTATCTTTAATAGCGTATGAAAAGTGAAAGGTTATAAAACCCAAATGCAAAAATTAACACATTATAATAAGTATCAAAGAAATTGGCAGTAAACTTTCAATAAAAAAGATAACATTCCTAATAAACTTTATCCATTTTGTATCACTCAATGAGAGAGTTACTGTAAACAAGGGATGCGATTGAAGTCAAGATTGTTATCATCATAAGAGATTATCATCAATTTGTCTTAAAATAAGCATTTCCTTGAGTCTGAGTTGATATTTAAACCTTTTCTTTTCAACTGCATAATCAGTCAATGTAAATAAGTGAGCAGTTATTTTGGAATGAGAAAACACAAACATAATGGCTTATGACCCACATTCATTGTTTCAGCCCAAATTTGGTACCAGATGATTTTTACAATACTTTTTGAAAAGCCCTGCTGCTCATACATCCATCAATCAATCTATGTTTCAATCAATCAATCAATCAATCAATCAATCAATCAATCAATCAATCAATCAATCAAGCAATCAATCGGTTGATAATCTTGGACATTTGAAGTTGTGTCGCCAGTATTGCCTTACCTTGACCAAGTCTTTGGGCCAGCCTGACCCAAGCACACTCCTGCTTCCGTACCCATAAGTATTGCCTCCATACTCCACCACTTTCCTGGAATTGGTGTTGGGTCCAGCATAGATCACAACCTAAGTTGGAAGAATGAGGAAACAAAACTGATTACATGTTCACTGACTCTTAGATTACTGCCTGGGTGGGTAACCCTTACCCTAACCCAAGTTGTCCCAGCATACCCTAACTCTTACCCTAACCCTTATGCTAAAACCTACCCTAACCCTAAACCCCAAACCTAAACCTAACCCTAAAACCTAAACCTAACCCTAAAACCTAACCATAAAAGATTTCTTTACAAATTCAATCATGCCGGAACAACTTGGCCCCATATTTTGGTGTGTTGGCTCAGTCAGCGGTAAAGCGTCCGCCTCACAACCGGAAGGTCGTGGGTTCGAACCCCGGCCGCGTCATACCAAAAGACGTCCAAAGGCGTTCAACAATAACGGATAGAGCAACGTCGATCTCGGGCTGCTCTGTGGCTGCCGGGCTCACGATCAATTGGGCAAAAAGAATTTCCATTTTCGGTTTAACTTAATAAAATTTGGAGTGGACTTTAAAAGATTATTATTATTATTTGCAACAGGCTGAGTCATCCCCGGGTCCGAGTTAGCCCGACTCCCCCAAATCACATTGAGTGAGACCCTTACTAACATTTCATCTGTTGAGAGCTGAAAAGGCAGTAAGTTTACTTCCTTGGAAGTAGAGGAATTAGCACCCTTCTGGCTCCCAAAAGAAAATATTTGCTGAGACAACTCTTTACATAGGAATAAGTCTGATATTTTCATAGTTTGGGGCTTTGAAGAGAGTTTTGCTTTGGATTTCAGTGATATCAAATGCAAATGGAGTTTCATTATAAAGATAGATAGATAGTCGAGTTTATTTCATTCATCATAAGAAAAACATTTAGATAAAATAACATAACTGAAACTGAAACTGAAAATTTGAAATAAGGATAAGATGAGAGTATAACAGAACCAGATTGAAAATTTACAGCATAAGTACATGTACATGTACATGTACATGTATAAGCATAGATACTCATAAGATTAACAACAACAAAAAGCATTTTTTTTTTTTTTTTTACAAATTCATTCTCAAGAACTTGCAGTCCAAAGAGCTTTGCATTAAGTAATAAGAGAATAGGTTCCTGCTTTATATATAGTTTGATTTCAGCGTTCTTTAAATTCTTGTATTTCATTCTTACGAGTGGAGAATAAAAAGCTCTGTTACATGTATGTCTTTCTTTAGTGCTATTCTTTGACTTTGAAGTACTGGGAATGTATCACAAAGACTAAGATCGAATTTAAGTTGGATTTAAATATGGCAGGCCGTTCATGCCACTGGTTGCTTTCACCATTGGTCTCTCAATTATGATCTTTAGATAATATTTTTTCCTTCAATAATGAACTACCAAAAAATGTAAATTCTGTAGATTTGTGACCACGATTGAGAAACCAATGCCAGTAAATGATGAGAGAAAAAAAGTGGCATTAACGGCTTGCCATAGATAAGTCCAACTTAAAGTCGATCTTAGTCTTTGTGAAACACTCCCTTGATCCCCCCCTTTTTATTTACCTTGTCATAGTCATACTGAGATGCACAGCGAGGCTCGAATCGTAGATACAGACATCTCGCACCAGGGATGTGTACTGTCTCTCTGAACTTGTAGTTATCCCTAACGGGGTGAATGGTCTCCACCGTCTTACCGGCAGCCCACGGGGCTGGGATTCGCAGCTTGGTCAGGTAGTTCTCACAATTCTTCTCACTCCTAAAAATGTAAACAGAACAAAATGTTAAATTGTCTGGCCATTGGTTCAATTTAAAGGGATCCGGTAACTTTGTCTCAGATTCTGAAACAAAATCCTGGATTCAGCTCATGCTGCAATGATAATTATAAACCTTTAGGTCAGTCAGGAACTCCATGACTTTTAAAAGCCGATCGTCTGTCTGATTATCAAAATATTTATGATTGAAATTACAAATTTTGAAAATCGTTTGGCAAACGGTTTTCATAACACTACAGTCTTTTGGGGAAAACGAGTATGGTAAAACCGATCACTCAAAGGTTTTTACTTTTTTGAGGCACTTCTTGATCATTTTAAAGCGCGATTCTTTTAGGGCTTCAATATTACAGACAGTGATAACACGTAGGGCCGTGTATCTCAGATTTAACATTGTTAAACGATCCCTTTAATTTACAGCTGTGACCCATTTTCCTTTTACATTAATGTTGTACATTGATACTTATAGCCATGTTCCTACATTTATTGATTGTAGATTGTGATCAGTCTTGGTTGCACCAGGGTGGGTTCGGGGAGGATGGCCTGCGGGCTCTAGTCATTTAGTTGGCTCTTTCCATACCCACGCTGCCTAGCCTGATGCACCCATAACTGAGATATTATACATGTAGCCTATGTATATTTGATCTTTGTATTATGTTTGTCTGTTATTTGTTATACAAAATGCCAAATAAAATAATAATAGTAACATTCAGTAAGTAATAAGAACTTCAGGCAAACTGGTTTAGAAAGTTAATAATAACAGTATTCAGTTCTTCTATAACGCTTATCAATACAATACAATAAAGTCATTTATATAGCGCTCTTACAAATAAAATGTTGTTTCACAGCGCTTTACATAAAAATTATCAAAGAATCTATCGTTGATCATGGTCAAAGAGGAGAGTTTTGAGACATTTTTGAAAGACATCCAGCGAAGGTGATAAACAAAGAAAACGTGGAAGCTCATTCCAGAGTCAAGGAGCACATGCCTTGAAAGCATCGTCGCCAGCTCTGGTGTATGTTCGAGGAACGTGTAGCAGGGTGCTGTCAGTGCAAGAGCGAAGGCCAGGTCGAACAGATTGGTAGGGTACGATGAGAGAGTTGAGATACGCTGGAGCTTTGTTTTGGATGCACTTGTAGACAACTGTCAGGATCTTGAACACAATGCATTGCTCTATTGGAAGCCAATGTAGTTATTTTAGAAACGGGGTGACATGATCACAATAGAATAGACTCTTCTATGTCCTTCCAAAGGGCTTTAGATAGTACCCTCCTACCCACGGCCACTGTGCGTTCAAGAAATAACCACTTACAGCACCTGGGTCATGAGGAGCAGATTGTAGATTATCGTCTTGTTGAATGATATTAGTGCTGAGCTGGGGCTCGAATCCCTGACCTTCATATTGTTGTGACACAGTTTGGTAGCCAATGGATGAAGTTACATGAATTTGGTATCAAAAGGTATCTAACATCATCTGAGCACACTTACAGGGACGGCTGATATGACCAGCTGTCAAGAGTTACCCGTTGATACCAGGGACCCGTTTCACAAAGCCTTTTTTCAATGACAAAATGACTAAAATCAGTGACAAATCTGCTGATAACCAATCAGAAGCAAGGATTTCAGTAGCTTATAACAAAACCTGTCATTTGTCACTGATGACAAGTTTTGTGAAAACCCCCCTGGAGTGTCTAGGGTTTGCAAAGGCACAATGAGTGATTTCAAGTTGGGTGTTTAAGGCTGGTGTTAGTGTTTAACACCAGCCTAAACACCGAAATGGAAATGAGCTGGTGTTAAGGCTTTGACCTCTGAATATCGTCAACTTCCGGTAGCTAGTGTTATCGATTTTGCAAAATTGTCGTCTGCTGAACCGACCTTTGTGGCTGGTGTTAATATTTTACCTACAAATGTCCTATTCACTAACACTAGCCCCTAGGGATTAAGCAAATGTTGATTTCAAGTTCGGTGTTAGTGTTGTACCCGCACACAGTCAATGCACAAACAACGCCAATTTATTGTCTGACGATCAAATACAAATATGTGAAACAGGTAGTTCATATACTCTTTTGTCTAAAATTTGTTATTTTATAAGACCAGAAAAATAGGTGTAAATTTATTCTGTACTTTTCATGATATCTTTAGTTTTCATGAAATCAAGTATGTGGTGACGTCACGGCTGGTGTTAAGCTATCGATTTTGATATCGGTATCGGGCTCTTAATTTCATCAGCAAATTTTCCCCTCGATTTAAGAGCTCTTGACTGCTCTAAACACTAACACCAACACTAACACCAAACTTGAAATCACTCAATGTACAAAAACAAAGAAAACAAATCTAATTGTTCAGCAATATGTCATGGCGAACATTGGGGGTTACAAGCTTGTATCATCAAAATATTTTGAAGATTGAAACTCACTTGTCTTTGATGTGACTGGCGAGAAGGTCCGTGACCACATCATGAGGTTGAGAGCTGTTCTTATCCATCTTCTTCTCCTGATAAGAAGTGTTTCCTATTGCCATGGCAACCTGCCAAACAGAAGAGTACATTTAAATTTAAAATATATGGGTGAAATTTTGAGATCTGAACGTGTCTATAATCAAGTTTATATGCACATGAAGTGATATATTATTGCTTGATTTGACCAAGTTTGGAGTAATAAATTACTTACATGTATCAACTGTTCTTTCATTTAGGACTATACATGTAACTTACACATTCTTATCTTGTCATCCAAAATCATTTTATGCCTACATGTTCCTATATGCATGTACATATACCTTTTTTATAATTTTATTTAGGAGGAGCGTATATTAACATGTTTTAGAAATGATGTATAAATTACCACATAATTAAGACTGGACAAGCACAGCTTAAGAACTACGCAAAAGTTAGTACTAATTCATTGCAGATAAAAAGTGCAGATATGAAATATCACACTACTACAGAATTAAAAAAAAAAAATGTATTACCATCATACAGTAAGTGGTGATATAGCCGTATTGCCTTTCATTATGAACAATATTTCATGAAAAATTGTTAACACTTTGAATCTTTGACATTCAAGTCTTCACAGATATGAAAAATCCTTGTAGGAGTTGAACAGAAATAACAAGTTTTTATCTAGAAATGTAGATCATGAAGCTGTGACTTAAAAATCTCAAAATAAATCTATGATTGCAGACTACTTACCTGACTGATGAGGACTACAAGTCTTACAACTTGCGGGACCAGGGCTTCAGCTAGGGCCAGACTGCGCAGGTTAGGATGGCGTAGGGCTGTGACTAGACCCGGTAGGAGATAGCCCAGGATGGTCCCCTTCACTACACGGTCCAGGACCTGCATCTGACTGGCCTGGCCAGAGTTCATCAAGTCATTGCAGATGCTCAGTAGAGTCTCAAGAATCTGAAATGTATTGAGTTGGTCGAATTATACAGATTATAGAATTGGCACAACCATCTTCTTCATCATCATCATCATCATCATCATTATCATTATCATCATCATCATCACCACCACCATCTTCATCATCTTCGTCCTCACCATTATCATCATCATCTTCATCATCATCCCCACCATCATCTTCCTCCTCCTCCTCCTCCTCCTCCTCCTCCTCCTCCTCCTCCTCGTCGTCGTCGCCGTCGTCGCCGTCGCCGCCGCCGCCGCCACCACCACCACCACCACCACCACCACCACCACCACCACCACCACCACCACCATCACCATCACCACCACCACCACCACCACCATCACCATCACCATCACAACATCACAATCACCCTCACATCAACCACATCATCACCACATCATCACCATCACAAATTCTCACCTGTTCACATCCGTTGAAAATCTTAGTAGCCAGTTTGAGGACTGTGTTCTCTACATCCTTTGAACAGGGCTTGAGAGAGGTAGCCCCTTGAGGAGTAGCACCGGTGGTGTTCATCACATCCTCCTCATTCTCATCACTCATGATGATGCCTTGCAAGGTGTGTATCTCCAGGGATGTTAGGAACTGCTGACAAGGGCTGGCAAGCTGTACACGAAAGCAATGAGATCGGGATGGGATCAAATTTCCATTCAAAGTAGTTTTTTATGAAATAATTATTAATAATTATAGGCGTCTCTATAGCGCCGTCTATCTAGAAATTCAATTCCAAAGCGCATTAATTATTACCCCGGCTTCAGCCTAGCTGCCATTAAAGCACTCCAGCATTTCAAGGAATTAATTCCTGACAGGTACCCATTTACCTCACCTGGGTCGAGTGTGGCAAACAAAGATTAATGCCTTGCCAAAGGACATTAGTGCCGTATCGGGATCAAGCCACGACCTTTGAATTTTAAGTCACGTGCTTAAACCACTTGACTCAACAATTCTACAAACATCAGATGTTACGACATGTAATTTGCTCAGTCAACACATACAATTAAAATATACAAATCAAATGTCTTAGGTCACATTAGAACTTGGGAGGAGGGTATCTTAGAAGAGATCTTTGGCAGGTGGCGGGAAAAGTTATCCCTCCATCAATAAGTGGAATGTTGTTCCATGTTTTTCATTCTGCTATAGTAAGAGGAAATATATTTCAGTTGATAATATTCTGGACTTGGCAGATTCGTCAATTATTCAGAAAAGATTATTTCACATGGGCCCAGCAACATAACAAATTACAGTTGATCAAATCTTCTTCAAATTATGTATCTCCTTCGATCAGTCATAATTTTTTTTAAATGGTAAGTTTTTATTTAAGTTTCTTTTTCAGATGGTCACAATGCCAGGTAAGATGGGATTAATTGCTGCAGGAATGGAGATACAACAGATTTGTCACAATTGATTTTAAGTTGGTTTTTATGTTACAGGGCACAGGATTAGTTAATGCAGGGGTGATAGTGAGCACTAAAAAAAAAAAGTTTTTTGTTTTCCCCTCAACCCACGCCCCCCTTGAGTAAAAAAAGAAAGAAGAGGATTCGCGGGGAAAAAATGGCATCTAACAACATTCCCCCCTTTCGAGTAAGAAAATTGGGGAAAAAATAGGGCAAATAGGGAAGAATAGAGAAAGTAAGGGGTAAATCGGGAAAATCAGGATAAAATAGGGAAGAAAAAAAATCTGGTAAAATTTTTTTAAAAATAAATAAATAAAAATAGGGATTTTTTTTGTTCTTTTTTTTTTTAAATCAGGAAGAAAAAAAAAATCAGAAAAAATCTGGAAAAATTAAAAAGATTGAGAAACCGATTTAAATCAGGTTTTTATCAGTTAAAGTTTACTTACTGGTACATTAGATGTAATAGATTCAGCTGGTTTATTCCTGGTTAGGCACTGAGTGAGAAGTTGACGTGATTCCCTCTCTGATATATTCATGATCAACTGAACCAACCCTTCATCGAACCTGATGAGAGACAAAAGATTATCAAAGTGTAAGATATCAAACATGTATAGTGTATTTTTTCATTTTTAACCTGGGAATGAAGATATGATCACTTTTCAAGTATGGCTTCGTGAATACAGCAGAGAGTAGGTATTTTGAGACATTACAAACTTACTATAGGCAATACGTTTCTCCGACAAGAAAACAAAGATCTTTTATACATATTGAAATTTGAACAGGCACTTAAATCTGTTTGAGATTTTACAAAGTACAGTTATTGGTAAAATTCAACTTGGAAAAAAAAAAAATTATTCTGCACACATTACATGTTCAACCTTCCACAAAGTAATGCCTTACAATCAGTACGGGGGGGGGGGGGGGGGGGGGGGGGGGGGTAAGCGGACATATATATATATTTTTTGGGTCTCAAAAATTTTGCAACGACACAGCTATCCGCTGAACAAGCGGGGGGGGGGGGGGGGGGGGAGATAAGAGGACATATATATTTTATTTTGGGGGTCTCAAAAATTTCGCTACATCTCAGCCAGTCGCTGAATAAGCGGGGGGGGGGGGGGGGGGGGAGGAAGAAAATGAAAAAAAAAAAATTGTTATATTTTGTTTCATTGGGGGGGGGGTAGCCTATAATCTAGGCGGAGTGCCGAGCTTTTTTCTTTGCTGCTAGACTAACCCTAAGCAGAACGTCTGATACGGCGAGACTACGAACCGTGAGTCGCGAAGCGGCTCACCGCCTATAATCACTGGTCTAGCTTTAGTCGTTGTTTTTTTATTATCCACCATGAATCCGTGGCAGTTTTTCGTACGAAAAAACCTCTCAGCTAGACCAGTGATTATAGGCGGTGCGCGGCTCACGGTTCGTAGTCTCGCCGTATCAGACGTTCTGCTTAAGGTTAGTCTAGCAGCAAAGAAAAAAGCTCGGCACTCCGCCTAGATTATAGGTTGGGGGGGGGGGGGTGTAAGGTCAGCTTTTTTAGGTCACCCATTATCACTTTTTTTTTTTTTTTTTTTTAAATTTTTTTTAAAATAAAAAAACAAACAAAAGGGGGGGGGGGGGTTCAACCCCCAAAACCTCCCTCCTGCGTACACGTCTGAGTACCAAGAGATTGGAATGCAACTGGTACTTTTAAAATTCACATTTAGAATGAATACACAAAATCAGTCCAAAGAGTTATTAGCTGCATCCTTCCCAATATACCACAATTATTAAAAGTTGTAATGTGCTCACTAAATCGAGTTTCACTGATTGTTTAAAAAAAGAAACATTGATACCATGAGATTGGAAGTCTCCTTGGCAGGAGTCTGCGTCAGCTGAATCAGAATCATATCCCGAAGCATACCCAAAGAGGTCCATGGGTCTCCATCACTCGAAGGAGATACATGTATACATGTATTATCATCATATTTATCATAAAAGTGTTGCTTACTTGTGAATGGAGGTCTCCTTGCAGGGAGTCTGTCTGAGTTGACGAGCTAGCTCCATCAGGATCATGTCCCGGAGCTTCCCCAAGGAGGCCCGAGAGTCTCCCTCACTCAGGAGCTGACGAAGGAGACCGTTCATCTGATCGGCACCGTTGAAGAGCACCGAAAGGCCAGTCCTGTAAGATAATAATGAACAGTTAGAGCCAAAACATTCAAATGCTCATTTACTCAGTCAGTGGTACAGGCAATCTCATTAAAGTTAAAAAGTACATGTATGCAATTAAGCAAGAGATATACATGTACGGCAATTCATATACATGCAGTACACTCTTTCTTTCAGGATTGGAATTTCATTATTTTGTGCAAATATACATTTATTTTTCAATTGCTATACCAGTCATAATTATTATTCATGGCTTGCCTTGCTCAGCATTCAACCACTTGCACTTGCTTGATACCAGACTGGCAGGGCTTAAATTAATCCAAGGCCACCAAGGCCATGGCCGTGGATGCCCCTTTGATTGGCCTCAATGCCCCTCTCATTGGCCTTGGAGATTTTGTCTGCCCTTTCCAATTCTTCCTATTTGTGCTGTAATATAGGAATTTGCCCTACAGAAAAGTGGCCTTGCCCTAAAAATATTGAAATTTAAGGCCTGGACTGGAAATAAAAGAACTACATGTACAAATTGTCCAAGACAATGCAAGACTTTCACTATGGTGAGCTCACAATATCCATAGATCCAATCACACAACAACACAGAAACACAAATCTTAATTGTCAACTGTGATAGACCAGTGGTCTTCTAACTGGGATATCCAAAGTTTGAAAGTAGGTTGGTGCGCAAATTTCTGATAAATGGTCAAACAACATTAATCACCAAACACTGACGATTAAGGCTGAGTACACTCCCAGGCTTACAGGCGAATACTTAAATACTCGGCGGCCATTTTTTTTTTTTTTTTTTATAAATATTTTTTAATAATTTTTTATTTACAAACCCTATTTTTTTAACACAGCAGGAAAAGTATTTGAGTAACTTACTTGATGACATTACAGGCTTCAGTAATGAGTCTCTCAGCCATGAACGTCTCATCTGATGATGTCAGAAGACCCCAGACCAGTTTCCTTAGAGAGAAAAGAAAGACCAACATGGTAAAGATTAAAAGTATAGACCAGTTTTGGAAACGCCCCCCTCTCAAAAAAATGAAATGGAAGCTCTTATTACCAATCATGTGAAAGAATATGTTTTGGTTAATACATGATGATACAAATTTTGCAGAGAAACCGCATACTAATTGATATATTTGGTAAATTATCATATCTATCCGGCCTGGATAGATATCACGCACGTGTCACGTAGTCCCATATACATCTTTCTGTGTACAGTGTTTGTAACTTTACCAAGACTAGGCCAAATTTCTTATCATTTTGATGATTCCAGAACCTTGCAGTACACACCAGTAGTTATATGCTAGATGATCAACCTTTTTTGATCGATTCCATAACGTTTCTTTCACGATGCCATCGCATGACCAGAACTGGTCTATACCTTTAAAGCTACAGCAAACTATGGCAAGGAAATTTGTTAGTGTATTTGTGACCAGGCACCACAAAACCCTCAAAGAGAAATTCACGGTGTGATTTTCAGAGCTCAATTATGTGTATTTGGTCAGGATGGTCAATTTTTTGTTTTTTAGCATTTCCTGTCAGACCACACTTTCTTCAATGTAATTTCAAAATATGGAAGCCTCAAACAATGTCAGAGTGGTATTTTCAGAGGGTCTGGAGTAAAATATGGGGAGGGGGGGGGGTCTGTTGTAAACGTTCTGTGAATAGAAGCCCTGCCTAAACCAAGAAACATACCTTGCATATGCAGGGGTCTTGTTAATTATTTTTGAAGGAGGTAATTTGAATTTTATAGGAGGTACCATCACTGCGAGGGAGCGAAGCGACCAAGCCCGAGGGAGCGAAGCGACTGAAGGGGGGAGGGTGTGGGAGGGGGGTGTCCCCCCTCCTACGGTAGGGACCTTTTGGGATTTTCCACTTGAAATCGTGCAATCTGGTGCATACCTAAGAAGAAAATTTGTAGTTATCTTTCCTACCTTGTATTACACATATATTGTAATAAACACACATATTGTTCATGTTTAATATTACATGAACAATCATAACTCATAAGAAAAGTTATTAAGTTGATAATTTTTTATCACTTTGTACCATTACTTTGTAATTTTTAATTAAACTGAGATGATGCACCATACTCAATCTTTCTACATCATGATTTGTTAAATACATGTACAGTATTTAAATAATGGGCAGCAGAGGCTAGATTTTGATTTTTTTTTTTACTTGTGACTTTTATTTGGCTCCCCATATGAATTCTCATTTAATTATTTTTTTTTGACATGAAATTATTGAATACATTTAAGAATTTACTTCAGTTCCTGTTCATTTTATAATGTTATATCACTGTTTTTCCTGACAAAGTGAAGACACTGTATATTTGTTTATTCAACTTTTTTAAGGAAATAAATGAAAATAAAATAAATGAATCGATTGCGATCGGAAGTTAGTTTTGAATATTCGCGGAGCGCAAGCCTGCATATATCATGCGAGCTAGCTGCGGGGGTCCGCCGGGGACGGCCGTGGCCGGCCTAAACTCAGCCGAGTTCAAAACTCTGTTGCCGATTTGCGCATCTCAGAATCTAAAGTACGTTGTCTCTAGACATTGCACGCACGTGTATAGGCCCCGGTTTCCGTGATCTTCAAATATCAAATCGGCAACGGATAGTTTGGTTACAGCGAGCTAGCTTCAGTTTTGTTATGATCAGTGTGTATATATTTTGTGCAGTGCATCGTCTTCTCGCGTGCACATTGGGATCGCAATGGGGTAGGGACGGGCAGGCTTGGCCGCCGCGCTGTGGGGGGAGAACTGCGATGTAACGTTAGATAGATAGGTCTAGGTAAGTACGGACGACGTCGCGTTCGTGATCGTAAGGGATTTCGTCGACTGCGGCCGTGTATGTGCGGCACTAATTATATCTTGGACGAAATTTTGGAAATTTTGGATTAGCATTGATTTAGATCTACTTTCTGTGATTTTTGCAAGGTTTATTATAGGAATTATAGCCGGTAAGAAACTAGTGAATAGGCGGCAAGTTTTACCGGTTACCGGCTTTAAACGACAGCCCTGATATGAACTACATTTGAAGGTGAAAAAAAGATAATGAAAGGGCAAAAATATTTAATGACAATATACATGTACATGTTGACATATCATAATATCATTGAATTTTCTAACTAGATTTCAGGAGAGATATAAAATAATACAAATAATAATAAGGAATGTGCTGCATTGATATTTAAAAAAAAACTTACCTGGTCCTTTCCAAGATGTTTCTCTCATCCAAGTTGTCTGGATTGAATGCATGTGACTTGAAGACAACCTGAGGAATACATGTAGATGATGGAAACAGATAAAAAGGGTATCAATCACTATTTCTGGACATAAATGACCTTTCCCTGGCAAAGGAATATGATTTTAAACTCACAAGATTCTCCACATCCCATCTTGGATCAACATACAGTTAACAACTAAAATTAGGCATACCGTAAATCTCCGTGTATAAGGCGCACCTGTGTATAAGGCGCACCCCTATTTTGGGGAAGGAAAAAAAAAGTTTTTGTTGTTGTTGTTGTTTTGTTGCTGAAAACCCACGCGGGGAAGGACCTTCATGTTACATCGAGGTGCAGTTGAAGGCGCTAATTTGTGCTTGTTAACTTGTCACAAATAAAAGTAACAATGTCTTTTTTAGAAGAATGTGTAAGATCATTAATGTAAATTAAAAACAAAAGAGTACATATGGTACCAATGGTGCACCTTGTGGTACACCATTTGTTATAGAAAAAAATATTTAAGTAATTATTATTATAAACTACATATTGAGATCTATCAGAAAGATTACTTTCAAACCAAGATGACAGACAAATTTGAGTGTTGTTGTAGTTTCCGAGTGGTGAGTCAACACACTGATTCCTGAGCTGGGAAACATTGCCAGGCATAGCGCCATAAATCGAAACTATTAACAAAAAAACCTGTGTATAAGGCGCACCCCCGACTTTCAATTTTTTTCGGCGGCAAAAAAGTGCGCCTTATACACGGAGATTTACGGTACCCCTTGTAAACTTGATATTTTTTAAGTTTTTCATATCTCAAGAATGAAAGGTGGACTGGTTGAAGGGGCCTTTGTTGAATAATAAATTGCTTTAAATGAACGAATGTTTGGCTATGAAAAGGATATGTTTTTGACGTATTTATTTCTAATGCTTAAATACTACATTTATTTATGCAAATTTCTAAGTAAAATACCCAATTTTCAGGGTTTCAGAACTTACATTGACTATAATAAAGATCTTGAATATCGTATTGCAAAAAAGAAAAACAAACTGCCCTTGCACTTAAAAAAATGGAAGTTTGTTTTATAATGCTGTTTTATAATGTTGTATCGGTACATGTGCATGTTATTGCCTGCATCTTATGTAAATTTACTTTTCGTGAGGTTTTGATCTGCGTTTTACTGCTTTTTTGTAATCTTTTTATAATAACTTGTAAATGTTGTGATTGTTTTTTTGATTGATCAATAAAACACATAAAGAAAAAAATAATAATAAAAAATAAATTGCTTTAAAGTAGTTGTTCACTATCTATAATCCAGTTGACTGGACCAACAAAATAAACACAAATTAACAAAATCTTGTTGAAAATCTTATTCACTGAAACCATGCAGTCTAGTGCTCAATACTAGACCACATGGTCGAGGTCAACTGGCTAGATTTCAATGTCTATCGTTGAAAAGAATGCAAGACATCCTGTAATTAGTAGGCCCAAAGAGGAAGTCGACAGGTCAAAGAGGAAATAGAAACAACTCTTTAACTTCTTGAATGATAAGGACAGGTCAGCGTGGTCATTCTTAGGCCTAAAAGGCTGAACCAAAATGTTTAATTCCAGAAGAGCATGGCAAAAGTACCCTTCAGAAAACGGGGACCATGGGGGGTCAATAGTCACCGCTTAGGCATTGTTTGCTATATAGAGGCCGCAAGTAGCTTTAAGTAGTGCAGTTTTAAAGTTTTATCTAGACGAGGGGGGGGGGGGAGAAAGGCACTGCAGCAAGTGAGAGATCATACAAGAGAATAAAGTGAAATTTTATGTCAATGTGGCCTCTAAAAAAAATGAAAAGTCTGCACAGTGATGGCAAGGACTCAAAATACAGTAAAAAAATCGGTCTACAAAGACTACGGGAGACAGAGAAAATAGCCACTGTACAGCGGTGGCCTTTCCAAGCAGGTTCTGCGACACTCATTTCTTCTGAGAGAAACAATATAGGCCATCACTTTATAGAGAAGTGGCCATTACATGTATGGCAGATTCAAATAGACAGTCAAACCTGTATACAAAGACCATTCAATATAGGTAAGAAAGGCGATTTCAACATTATGATGGTCTTTATAAGTTATACAGGTTCCTTCACTACAGGATTAAATGTGAAACACTGATTTATTTTTTTAAATACAAAAGTACAGTCTATAGACATGTGGTCTTTCTACACAGATGGCAGTTAAAACAGCTTCAACTGAAAAAAACATACCTTCTTCATACTTTATTATTTATGTACAAACTAAAAAATGCTATGTTACAAGTAACATTCTATGACAGTTTTTGTTTGAACTCACATGTCCACTCATTTAATACAAGGAAAAGGATGACTTCCATCTACCAACATTCACTAACTCACTTTTGCAAAATAAATCAATTAGATATCAAGGTCCTCATGAATGGAACTCCATGCTTAGTCATTCATAGGGTGTTACGAAATACAACACATTTAAACTGAAACTGAAAAGAACAATACTTGCCACTCATTGATTTATTGAAATACATAATTGATTCATATATTTTTTTAGTATGTAACATTATTAGTATTGTATTGTATTGTATCGTATTTCATTGCATTATTTGTATTGTATCTGTATCTACATGTATTTATGTTTGGGTAGCTTATTTACAAGACAGTTTTTTACTTATTTTAGTAATACCAGTATTTGTAATGATTTCATTTTGATTTTTATCTTTTGCCAAATAAATGTGGATTTAATTATCTTATGTTATCTTACCTGTAGAACGACCAGCATGCACTGGATGATGGGCAGGTTCCTTTCCTCCACAGCCTTCTCCAGTATAGCACACAGTCTCCTGAGATGGGTGATTGGGGGCGGGGTCGGGGCAGCCAGGAGTCTCCCCAGGGCGGGGCTCTGGTACATCTCGCTGTGCACGTTGTGACAGCTGGAGCTACCCACGTGGTGCAAAAGCAGACCGACCACCTCAGACACCTCCAGCATGTTATCTGTTGGGTGGGAGTTTGTTAATAAAATTAGCAGATACAAGATATTGTGGTTGCTTGAAAAATGTTACTACAGTCAAACCTGTCTATAGTGACTGGCCAAGGGAAACACAAAAAGTAGTATTTGTAGACAGGTTCCTTTGGTACATGTTTCAATGAGAAACCATTTTCAAGGGAAACAAAAAATGTGGTCTTTGCAGACAGGTGGTCATTAAAGCAGGTTCGACTTCATTACTATTCTAGTAAAATTGTTTTTTGGGAGATATTGTTTTTATCTTGAATAATATCAAAGCTTAGCTGTTATTGGTAATAGAAATCCCTGGAATAGAGAAATGATTCAAAAATATTCTGAATTGTTGATAATGCCAAACGTATAGCAGCAAATTGTATATCGAACAAAACTGCTTTGTGACATATTTGGTATTTTTGGTGTCCTACTTACTTAAGGAACCCACACATATTTGTGGCTCTCAGTAGAGACTTAAATAGTGGAGTGAGATTGTTAAGTGATTCTAGGTATGAGGTTGCAATATTATGCAAAAATGTCACAAAGTGGGTCCCTAGTTTATGGAATTACCAATATTTACCTTGTGGTGCTCTGTCTGTGAGTGGAGGTTGCGGTACACCAAGCTGTTTACAGACATGGTGAGTGGCTCTAAGCCCGGGATTCTGCCACTGATCCACCCAGTCAGGAGAACAAGTCCAGATTGCGTTATTCAGCTCGTCATAGCAGATACCTAGAGATGGAATGAAACATGATAATAATATTCCGCTTTATAAAGCACTCAATACATCTACAATGTCTCTAAGTGCTTTTAATACAAATATACTATTATTATGATGCAAATGGTCCCATATTGGTCTACTTATACATGGATCAATATATGTGTGTGTGTGTGACATGTTTTGAAATCCTATTCATGATTTACAATCAATTTAAGTGTAAATATCTAACAGGATGTGAAATGGAGACAATCGTTAAAATCCTTCCACAGCAGATCTCAGATGTTTGAACAAATAGCAGAGAAATAATTTGGAAGTTAGAATTTACATCCTTTAGATATAATCTTAGAGGGACAGGGGCATTCTCTTGACCCCTACCTTGACATTCAGGAAGCAGGTCCGTCTATTCTATTACAAAGATGTTGATAGTCCCCCCCCCCCCCCTTCCCCCATCCCCGACCCATATTGGCGTTTCAGAGGGACTGCATCGCTCCCTTCCCCCCAAACACCTGTGTACTATTAAACATTTTAATTATCTTTATTTCTCACTTTTTTAATATTCCAGTTGTGAAGAATTTTTTTTTTAAAGCAGCTTAGCAGTGATATTATCTTGCTATTTATCAACTAAACTCAATGATACTTGATGAGGCTTCTAAGAGTGTGTACCAAAACAAGAAATGCGCTATAAATGTGTGAAAGCTGTCCTCTCCAAGTAAAAGTATTATATATGTACTTCCTACTAAATTATTCTGATGCTGTCAATGACCTGCCAGTCAACTCTGCATCTAATTTATAGAGGTTCAATGTTCTACATCATACATCATCTTTCACTGAAGCTCATTAACGCTTCTTTCTTTTTCAAATCTGTAATTCCAAACAAAACCTTCACTCCTCTGTGATTCCCTGGGGGTGTTTCACAAAGATCCTAAGTTGAACTTATCTCTAAGTAGGACCTAACAATTATTGAAAGCCCTAAGCATCCTTGAAAATATTTTGTAAAAGTTATTTTAAATGGCATAAAATGTTGATTCAAATCATTTATATTTTCTATTATAATGGCAGATTTCATGTTCTTGATGTGGAATTTATAAAAACTCTAAAATACTTCAATTTTTGCTTTCGAATATATATCATTATAAGGCTACAAATGGCTCTCCATAATATTTGAGTCCAACTTAGAGTTAAGTTCAAATTAGAATCTTTGTGAAACACCCCCCAGAAGTAAAAGGAAGTAGATTCACACTTACCTAGACCTTGTACATTTGAACCCCTGGCAATAGCACATGCAGGGGCATCCATCAGCTCTAGCTTGCTGGTCAGGAGACCGTTTGAAAGATTGAAACAGATGCTTGTTGCCAACGCTGCATTGAGTTTAAAGAAAGAGCAAAGTTTGAATGGGCCCACGATAAGCAGGTGAACAGTGTTTGATGAGCTATCAGATTATCCAAAGTTTCATAGTGTAAATTCAAATCATAGAGCACAAACATCACAAATTTCCTTTGTACAGTCAAACCTGTCTTTAGCAACCACCCAAGGGAAACACAAAAGTTGGTCTTTGTAGACAGGTGGTCTTTGTAGACAGGTTCCTTAAGTACATGTTTCAATGAGAAACCATTTTCAAGGGAAACAAAAAATGTTGGTTTTTGTAGACAGGTGGTCACTATAGCAGGTTTGACAGTACTGCATATTCATCTATCACAATTTTTTTTTTAATAAGACTGCTGTTGGACATTGTTAAATAAAGCTTTCCGGTATAACAAATACTGATGATCAAACCACTAGGAGGTAAATCATTACATCGGTTTCATTACTTTATGCTGAAAATCAATTTGCTGGAAAGCTGCTGTAAAACCAACTACATGTAGTATGCAACATGAACTGTTTTGCAAATTGTTACGAGTGAGTGTTCTCTTGGGAGGACACTTTAGTCAACTGCAAAAATTTAGTGTTGTGTTTCACTTCTTTTGTGTGGCATGAGACTTATTAAAAAAATATCCCTCACGTGTTGATGCAGCATTGGCATCTGGTTGTGTGCACCTACATGTACATGTACATGTTAGGTCGCCCGTCAGAGAGCTCCAGTTGATTTGTCAAGTTTGTTGTAATGCGTTGACTATCGTGATCAGTTATGATACCAGTTTTATTATTGACAAATCAATTGTAACTGTATTTTATGTTTGAAATATGCAATTAGTGTTTTAATTGTACACATGACCAATTGGGCCGTGACACATGTTTTGTAATAAACCTTTAATTGATTGATTGATTGACGTCAAATAAGTAAAATTATTGTGTACCCGTTATGTGAAAGTTTCTGTTTCTACTGTATACTAGTAAATTGTCAGCCATGCCTTGATGGCAGAAAAGAAATGAAAATATTCCTGTTTTCCAACTCACTTCTGAGCCCACTAAGGCCTGCGGTAGTACTGAAGAGAGACCGAGTAGCTGAGCTGCTACCACCTCCAGGGGGCGACGTCACAATCACCACGCTACTGCCGCAGCAGTAGATAGGTGACCTGCGCAGGAGTTTCAGGGTCAGGCCACAGCTGGTAGTAGCTGTATAGAGACAACGAGAGGAGCATATGAGTTCAGACATGTGTAAACATGCTATTCAAGGATACCATGAATAAATTGAAAAGGGGAAGAACTTGAGAGTTTATCACTTATGTAGTCCACACTAACATGTACATTAATAACCATTAAATAAATTTAGTAACCCATACATATCAATCCTTTATCACTTAAAAATTGGTTTTCTGAACACCAATTATTCAATCCCAATGATAAGAAAAGGTTACCTCTTTTGTGCTGCATAATAAATTAAGAAGAGTGCATCTTCTACGAACTCATATCTTGCTCAAATTTTACCTCAATGTATATGAAGGGATTCTTCAAATCTACCGGTATTTTTGTTCATAACTAATGTACCAAAATTTGAAACAGGATGCCGAAACATTGCCGATGGCATTGTCCAGCAGTTTTCACTAAAAACTATATTACAGAATTCATATGCTCTAATTCTTGATTTTTTTTTTTTAATACTTATTACAGGATGTCCAAATATTGCTGATGGCATTGTCCAGCAGTTTTCACTAAAAAAATCTATATCACAGAATTCATATGCTCCAATTCTTGATTTAAAAAAAAAAACTTATTTGAAGAAATTGGAATATTGGGAGAGAGAAAGCAATACTTTGATATTTCTAACATTACATTTAGATTTGTAAGTTTTCTTAAATTTGGAAAGGCAACAGGATACTGTGTTAGTGAAAGCAATACTTACAGATCTCTTCCCTGCCGCCTGCATTGCCGTTGGAGTTGGTGAGCTGTGCAAGAGCAGCAGCGTTGCCTGGTCGAAATGTTCTCAGTCGTATGAGCAGAGGGTCGGTCACACCCCTCACCACGTCCTCGTTCCTTACTAGTACTACCGATGGTCTCAGTGGTTCAGCAACAATCACGCCATCTTGCTCCTACAAAGATAGCAATAAATCAGTAGTGATGATGCAAATTGGCAACAAATCTCAGAAGACGAATCAATCATTTTTTTAGTCAACTGCAAAAGTTCAGTGTTGTGTTTCAGTTCTTTTGTGTGGCATGAAACTTATGAGAAAATGTCCCTCATATAAAATAAGTAAAATTACCCTGTATGTGAAAGTTTCTGTTTCTACGGTATACGCCATCTTGCTCCTACAAAGATAGCATTAAATCAGTAGTGATGGTGCAAATTGGCAACAAATCTCAGAAGACAAATAAATCATTTGATCCCAAAAAAATTATACATGTATGAGGGCCCTGTCTTACAAAGAGTTGATATCAATCGCAACATAAGATGCAGGAGACTGCAAACTTGCGATTGATTGGAGGACTTTCGATGGATTTGGATCAATCGCAAGTCTTTGTAAGACGGGGCCCTGGGGTCTGTCGTGTAGAGAGTTGTGACTAGTCAAACTTAAATGGCCTATTTATTATGTACAGAGTTGTGACTGATATCAATTGCAAATGAAGTTTTGGTGGATTAGTCTCAATCAGAACTCTTTATGAGACAAGGACCTGAGGTGAATCTCATACATGTAACTTTATACAAATTTGGTTTGTCCAGTCCATGTACTTCAATCATCAGATGGGTGTTTCACAAAGACTAAGATCGACTTTAAGTTGGACTTTACTATGACAGGCTCTCACTATAAGTCTCTCAATTATGATCTTTAGATAATATTTTTTCCTCCAATAATGAACTATCAAAAAATGTAAATTCTGTAGATTTGTGACCGCAATTTATACGTCCCTTCAGAGACCAATGCCAGTAAATGGCGAGAGTAAACAGTGGCATGAATGGCCTGCCATGGTTAAGCCCAACTTAAAGTCGATCTTAGTCTTTGTGAAACACCCCCCTGATAAGGTCACTAATGTTTCCATTCCGGGGCTATGCTTATCTACGACTGCCTATCTAAACGGAAGGAAGAAACAAAAATCAGATAAAAAAAGAAGAAAGAAACAAAAAATTGGGAAACTGATTTAAATCTGGTAATTATCAGACCTGTTTATCACAAAGAATGTTACCTTCAGGTTCAGTAGATCAGCTGTGACAGGTTGACCTTTGCCACTCTTGTCTGGACCGGGAGGGCACCAGACTCGATAGAAGTAGGTGCCGTCACTACAAAGCGAGACGGTGACTTGAGATGCATTTACCAGAGACTCAGGCATCTTCACATTACCTTCCACCTGTATTAAAGGAAAAGGAGTATCTAAGATGTCACTAAGGGTCCTACTCATAACCAGGGTTAGTGCATAACATTCTCTTTGTTAAAGCCTGTCTGCACTAGTTTGGCCAGCAGGATTAAACCTCCCTGCAAGGTCACTGACAGTTGGTTATCTCATCACATCAGCTCTCAAATTAACATAAGAAAAAGAGGATCATGGGGGATCAACAGGCACCGATTAGGCATTCTTTGCTATAGAGGGTGCAAGTAGCTATAAGTAGTGCAGTGGGGCTTTCAAACGAAAGAAAGAAAGAAAGAAAAGAGATTTTAGAGGGGAGAAAAGGCATGGGAATATTCTCCCCGACAAGGGTGAAGATAATTTGTTAATAAATCTGTCAATGCATACTTTCATCTCAATTGAAGTAGGTTCCAAGTCATCACAGTGAGATAGTGACTTGAAAAAACACTCCTCATAGTCTCATGCATCACTAGAAACTTGTAAACACAGTTGTTATTTACTCTTCTGGGCATATACTTTTTAGTGTTTTCCTCTATATTTTGGTTACTCAGTACAAAAAGCAGAAATTGCTCAACCAACTTAACCATGATACCTCAATCACGTATCAAGTATTGCCAGAAAGTAGATGGTAGTTATTCTACAAAGTTATGTTGATAATAAAGCCATTAAGTGTTAGCTACCAGTATTTCAGATACGGAAATGAGGCACTGAATACATCAGATTTTGTCTTTTTACTGCCAGAAAGGCGTTCAGTCTGTGTGGAAGTGTAGTAGTTAAAGGGATAGTCCACCCCTGCAGACATTCACTTTCGCTTTCACTTTCATTCATGATTCGTCGTGTCAGTGCGATAACAGTGTACCGCGAGCGAAAGTGAATGTCTGCGAAATAAGAAGGCAGCTCGCAACATACGTCACAATTTCGATACTATCGGTTATTTTTTGGCGATCGTTTCATGCCCATGTAACGCATTTGCATTTGGGGGTCGGCTGATTTTCGATAAAAAAGTCGATATATCTTCGTTATGTGATCATGGATTTTAATGAGACTTGTATCATTCTTCATGGTATTATTAGGTCTATATCGTCAGCTAAAAAAAATCCTGGGGTGGACTTTCCCTTTAACGCCTTTCTAGCTCTCAAAAGACAATATGTGAAGACATTATTTATTTAAGAATAAAGACTAAACTTGACCCTGTAACCGATCATCCGATCGTTGGCCGATCAGGTGAAATCGGATAGTAATAATAAATTCTGATCGCCGATCAATGAAAATGATCGGGGGGAAAATGCACATTTTTTTTCCCATTGTCATTATAATCCAAGATGGCGGCTCGCATATTTTGCCTCTTCTCTTTATATTATCAATTTCAAAGTCACGAAAAGGCACTTGATATCAACAAACACGGTCTACAACATATCCAAATTACAAAATAATCCCAGCTTTGCATGTTTTTTTAGTATTTGATAGCCCAAAACTTAAAATTTTCGGCATTAAAAAAAAAATTAAAAAAAATTGAAAAATTGAACCGATACTTTTGGCCGATACCGATCAAAGGTGCTCAAACTAAACTCTATTACCTTGAGAGTATCTCTGTTGATGACCGTCCCTAGGGACTCTGTCTTAGAGTCTGCCTCCAGAGGGCGGTGCAGCAGTATCTTGTCCGTACACGCAATCCAGCCTACTGGAAGGTCAGGGTTACGAGTGTAGACAAAGCCTCTGAAGAAGAAAAAAAACATGGGACAAATTTAATTAGTTACGAGTGATAACAACAAACTAAATAAAGGCTATTTCAATTGTGGTTCTAAAGCAAACAGAGTATGTTTCAGAATTATGTGAGATTTGTACAATAGAAAGCGTATTGTGATTATTGTCACTGTCATTATTTTTGCCGACATCACTTGTCTTGTAATGATTTCTGATTAACAGATTATTCCACCTTTTTCAGTGCATTGCTGGAATTTTGAGCTCAAATGGCATAAGATTTGAGGAACTCTTTATCACATAATGTGCATTCTCATTTTAAACCATACAATCAAAAAATAAACATGAAGCACTAAAAATCTCTTCATATTAAATAAGATGGCTAAAACATATTCATTATTGCATTGGAACAGACTTGCCACTGCTAGGTTTCTCTTTCTTTTTCCAAGCTGAATATATTTTCTGATTTGGGAAAAGTGTAAAGCAACAGGACTGACATGTCCTCAAAATGATGAAAACCTGTGAGTACATCTTTGTACCTCTGCAAGAAGATTTACAATGTGAAACATTTTATACCTTGTAAAACTGTTAAAATGTCACACAAATACTCACTAGACATCTTTAAACTATATCATCCTCTTTTTTTTCATGCAATATCAAGAAATACTTTAGAAACAATATCGATTTCCTGAATGCAGATAGATTCCCTAAGACCCATTTCCCCCCTTTATAACAATCAGTTAACATGTCCAGGGGGGGGGGTTTCACAAAGAATAAGATTGACTTTAAGTTGGGCTTAACTATGGCAGGCCGTTCAATTGCCACGGTTTGCTCTCACCATTATGATCTTTAGATAATATTTTTTCTTCAATAATGAATTATCAAGAAATGTAAACTCTGTAAATTTGTGACCATGATTTGTACGGCCCTTGGGGAGACCAATGCCAGAAAATTGTGAAAGCAAACAGTGGCATGAACGGCCTGCCAACGTTAAATCCATCTTAAAATCAATATTAGTCTTTGTGAAACACTCCCAAGAAGTAAAGTGGTTTATTAACTGCAATGAGACTCACCTTAGCGTTCCATGTAATCCAGATCCAATCTTAGCAAGACCTTTCCCCCTTGCATTTGTACAGTACAGGAAGACACCGTCACAGGCCAAGCTTCTACCGATACTGGATTCTACAAGAAAATCATTTAAAGATCAAGTTGAGTTCCGGGCAAGCAATTGCACATAGCGGGGCATTTCCATGATTGAAAGATCTGCAGATATTTGTGGTCATTTGTAAATAATAATGATAATAGTGGAGTCTTGTATATGAGCACTCATGTCTGGCACATTCACTTCTGGTGCTTCATTATGACACAGGTAACCATTTACCTCATTTTGGTGGAGATTGCCAAAGGACATAAGTGCTGTGACACATCCCAACTACAAACTGGTCTAATGGATTTTAGGTGGGGGTCAATCACTACTTTTGAAACCTGATTGCTGATTACAAGTATGGTGAATTCAACACCTACCCTTTTCTTTCTCTTTGTCCTCTGTTTTCTCCTCTTTCTCACCCAGCATATCCTCAAATCCCCAACACACGACGTGCCGGCTGCCATGGAGGTAAGAGGGGGAGCCTGGCCCCCCTTCAAGCCTAAGTAGTCTCTGGAGAATGTCAGCTATGGGCAGTGGGCCTATGGATGGGGCAAGCTGTTGTAAGAGGTGGGTGGTGTGAATGAACGTTCCTGTAGAGCCCCTGTATTATTAAAGGCAAAGAAAAAATGAAATATTGTAAACAAAGTTGAAAACTGAAAAGCATGTTACTTGCCAACATTCAATAACAAATTGGTGAGTACCTTGGTATACTCTTTTCATTTTGTGTAAGGCCAAGAAAAAATATTACTAGTTTCTTGTCCATTTCATTTTACTTGAGGAAAGTATTCTGTGTAAATTATATATTTCCTTTTATAGAACTGCTATGGGAGAAATTTTAACACATTTTGGTCAACAAAATACATTCCTCCACATAAAACAAACACTCAAACAAAATGCATCATTGACTTTTGTTACTTAATTGCCCTTTTTTCACATTAAATCATTATAGTCTAGACTTCTAAATGTCTACATACAAAATATACACCTTATCCACATAATAACCTGTTCTTCTTCTCTCTTCTTCAATAAAAATAGGGTGTCTGAACGATTTTTCAATTTTCAATTTGGGATTGTTTTTCACCATTTTTGTTGGATATTGAATAAAAAATGTAATCAGAATAATACATTTCAAATTTCAAGACTCACCAATGTTTCTATCAAAAGATACAGCCCCTCAAAAACTCTGCACTATTCATAGCATTTTGGTCAGAATGGACAAAAAAGTGGTTCACGCCAAGTTATAATTTTTGCTCAAAAGTTGTACAGCACGATATGCAAAACGTGGAGTAAGGGTATTTTCAAACTGAAAGGCCTCGTGATCCCTTGGGACTAGAGAAAAAATAAGCGCATGGATATATTCCTTACAGCTGGCCCAACTTATCCCTCGGGGGCTCGATTCATGAAATTGGTAAATCTCTGAGTTACCATGGAAACAATGTTTAAATCGCTGTTTTAAGCAAGATAGTTTTAGAATTTTGGGGGTGAGCCCCTTTGCGGAATGTGGAGAAAAACCTGCTCTTTCATATGACACCTCACTTATTGAGTATCACCTTCAGGATCATGAGATATTGGTTTGAATTTCATTTTGGTAATAAAATCATTGACCAAGTTTGCATGAGCTCGCAATGCACATGGACTACATAGGGATGTGTGCAATCTCTATGGGGAGGATTTTAGCACACAAAACTGAGTGCGCGATCAGACACCCTAATAAAAACCTTGTTGAACCCCTCCATAGGAACATAGCTATAAAACTTTGCATTAAAATGGTCAGATCGGTTATATTTTCCAGAATCAGCATTATTTTAAAATGTAAAGCCAAAGGTAGACTAGGTTGTTGTTTAACAGACTCATGAAGAATTACAAAAATCTGTAACATTAAGTTGACCTGAATAATTTAATACTAATAATATTAATGACTCATGAGTAAAGCCATCAAATCATGAGCGATGTTCCAACTTAGTACCACAATCCGACCATATCTATTTTTTTGTTGTCCATCTTAAATACAAACCTTGCGCAGGCAAATGCAACCAATGCGGAGGCAAGTAGCTGGCGTGGTAGTTGTTGTACATGTTGCTCTGCATGTGGTTCCAAATTAGCTATCACATCAATCTCATCACTTTCACCTAGCCAGGAACTCAAAAGGTTTTCCAGTCCATCTAAACAGTCCGCTGGTTCTTTAGCAAGGCTCAGTGGAAGACAATCTCGAAGGCAATTAAGAAGCAGAACAGCAGTTTCGCTGCTTAGCTCTGGATTTATTCTCTGCTGTGACCGAAGCAGTGGAAACAGGAGGAGTAATCCAAGTCTGCTTGAAAAGGCTGCAGGTTCAGCACCGTGCCAAGTGACTTTCTTCAGCAAGCTCAGGCCGCCAAGGCCGGCGGCGCTGGCCACTTCCTCTTCACTGAATGTCTCTCTTTCCAGCTGCTCCACATTATTAGATATTTGGCGATGGGCATTCCATAAACCTTTCAATGCATTTAGCCGGTATTCAAGAAGTCTTGAGTAAGCATATATATTGTTGTGTCTCTCGCAAACAGAAACTAGCCTGTGACTCAATTCAGTTGGATTTTTCGTGTCGAAGGAAACGACTTCATCAGAGCTGTTTTGCGGGCTGGCGTTGTTGATATGTTTTGGCAAGTTAACAAGATCGCTTACCCGCAATAAACCGTCATGTAAAAACAACGATTCTTCGTTCACTGATAGCCATTGCGTTGTATCTGTTACACAGTTTGAAGACATATTGAACACGGATCCGCAGACCTTCTCAGAAATGCCCCCATCTAAATGGCAAAAGAAGATTATGCAGTTACATTCCGCCGAAGTCTAACAACAGTATTTTTCATTGCACTGGAGGCAGCCATTTTGCTATGTTGTGAAAAAGGGGTTGGACTATTCCATTATTGAGGGAGGAAATAGGAGTTATGAAGGCGGAATTCAAATAGACTAAAAATGAAGAAATGTGATAGCAAAGATCCATCAGAATGATAATTTATAGTCTAGAGATTGTTTTAAATCATTCAATTTGTTCTCCCGTTTCTACCCTCGCTTAAATAATCAACACTGTTAACTCACCAATCTCCTCTGAAATGGAGTAGTCACATTATTTAAAGAGTGATATCAGCAATATAATTCCCCTGTCAGCATGGAAATCCCATATGGTCTAGTGGTTAGGATCCGGCGCTCTCACCGCCGTGGCCCGGGTTCGATTCCCGGTGTGGGAAGATCTCACATTTTTGTTTTGGTTACATACAAAATGAAAGGACATTTTTTGCCCTTCCACATCCATAAAATCTGCATCTAAAGCTTGAGTAAGGTTGATCATTATGTGTTTCTACAAGTTTTCCAGCCCTGCAGTAGCTTAAATGGAAATATTTAAGTTCAAGTCATTGGCAAGAGCCTAGAGGCAATATTCTTTTTAAACTGCTTACCGTAGAGGCAATTTGCAATTTTGTGGTATACAAATATCTTATTATTATTATTATTATTTTGTTAAGTAAAAATGCATAAAGTCTGTAAGCAACAAAATCTGCAGCTTATGAGGTCTATATCTCAAATTTAAAGTTGGTATTAACATATCGCATCACAGAATTATCCTGCAGGCTACACTGAATTCTAATCCTAAGCCTAATCTTATTTATATAACCCTATTCCTTAACCTAGCTAAACGCCCAATCGCAATTACATCCAATAATTTTAAGAAGTTTACGAGCAACATTTCATCAATCTGTTAGACAATATAATATAAAGTCATGAGGATCTGTATATTTTAAAGCTAATTAATAGAAGGCTCATTACACATGTTTTTCTTGATATATTCCTCTTACCGTACTTACCCTTTCTTTTTCTTTCATTCTTTTCTCACCTTTTGTTGATTCTTGCTCCTTGATCCTATTCCTCATTCATCCCTTCTTCCTTTCCATACTCATTGAATTGTGATGTAGAGTTTTAATATGATATTTATATATATATTACGGTATGTCATAGTCCTAAGATGATTGTAATAAAACCCTTCTATACCGTGTGAGTCAAAAAAAAGTTTACACCTAGAAAATTGCTAATTATTTAAAAAATAATCGATGAATATTAAATTGTTATATGTCTTATGAAAGAGTGTTTTATCCCAAATCAGTTGGTACCATTTTTGTGTAGTATGTATTCAAGCTTGGATGAACCGGAGACATTGTTTGCGAGAGTGCAAAAATCGACTTGCGCTAAAGTTGCCTATGTGATGTATGAATACAGGTAAAACAATTGGGATTTGGGTATTAATTCAGTCTTTGCAGATCCAAATAACATCCCTAACAAAATTAATCATGCCACACATATCAAATATCAATGAACATTTGTGCGCGTGTGTGTGGGTGTGTGTGACTTTCCCCTTTGCAAAAAACATATGCAATGCATTTCATTTGATACATTCAATCCATTATCTCACTCCGCTAATCCCAACATAATACATATTGTAGGCATCACTTTGGCGCAAGTCGATTTTTCGACTCACACTGTATAATTATATATATATATGATGAGTGCTGTTTAAATGATTTGTTTTCGTTAAAGTCATAGGCAAAAGAGAAGGCCTTAATTTTTCTCAGTGTCAGGACACAAAAAGCCTGAAGCCATTGTCGCCAGAGCAAATGTCCAAGCACTGTAATTTCACCTTGGCGTAGTTTACTTAAAGGTCCCTTATCTACAAATTCACTAAAACCCAACCCCGTGTCTAAGATCATGTTTAACAAAGGAGAACTTAGACCTACATGTATATCTTTCACTAAGATCATGTTTAACAAAGGAGAACTTAGACCGACATGTATATCTTTCACCGAGACCCGCACAGACTGAAACTGAAATAAAATGGCATGCTATATTCGTTACAAGTTTTGTGTATATTAAATTTTAGGTTATTTGCAATCTCATGCTTTTCTTCTCTCAAGTCAACCTCGATACACATTGAATTTACCTTCCACATCAAATGTGCGCATCGGACACAATGGGTATGCCTAGTTAAGCAGGAACATGGTGGATGCGCAGTCTACTTTACTTTTGAACGCAATATACCGAGCAACAAGATATGCTACATTGCATGTTTGTGCACATATCTTTCTAGTAAAGTGTCATGTGATAGCTTTTCAGCCAATGGGATCTCACTAACAAAAAATGTATTTTATGCAGTCAAACCTGCTTTAATAGTGACCATCTGTCTACAAAGACCACATTTTTTGTTTCCCTTGAAAATGGTTTCTCATTGAAACATGCACTAAAGGAACCTGTCTACAAAGACCAATTTTTGTGTTTCCCTTGGGCGGTCACTATAGACAGGTTTGACAGTATAACAAATTGTTGAGTGTCATGTGACACCATTTCAGCCGATAGGATACTCGCTAAACAAATCTATGGCTGCCTTTAAAGCCATTATGTATGTATTGTTCATGGCACTATAACAGCATTTATGCGGGCAACCAATGAATGAATGAAATATCCAATTTCTATCAGCTACACATACAGCCTTTAATCTCCATTTTAATGACCTACATATAACCCTGCATAACTCAATCGCAATTGTTTTGGACCAAACTATGTTAAACATGTTATTTAATTATGCATACCGGTAAGTCAAACTATTTACTGCAGTCCCAACAGATTAAACTCGTGCTTCACTCGCTCACACTGCAATAAAAGTAAGTAGACTTTTACTCTTCATATTCTACGTACGTACAAAAGTAAATCTGAAGAAAGAATAACCAACAATCAAACGGCAAAGTAAGTCTCAGCTTGTTTTATTCGGTAATATTTTCTTGAGAGTAAATCAACAGCTTCGATAAGCTCCATTCACATGCTCTTATTCTACTGATAATTCCAAGTTTAAAAAAAAATGAATAAACCTTTTTTTATATCAATCAAATCATCTTCTTTTTCCTTTGACCGACAGGTGCATAGATGAATTAAGCTAAAAAAATGAAGATGGGAAGTGAAGTTACAACTTAAGGTTTGTAAATTCATCCTTGGCCATTCTACACATGGACATGGGATTTACATTTTCTCTTGTATTTCAACCTTTAATAACCTCAAAATGGATCCTTGTAATCATTATCTAAGAAACAGCACACGTCCGACTTACTGATTGGCAATTATTAATGGCGTTCATGTATCGAGAACACTACATATGTAGGGGGGACCAATACTATTTAGAAACTGTTACTGAAGGGAATACATGTATTGTCTGTTTGTAGCCAGAAGGACCAACGATTCAGAACACAGACTTAAAGGTAAAGACCAGTATTGGAAACGCCCCAATTTCAAAAAATGAAATGGAAGCTCTTATTACCAATCATGTGAAAGAATATGTTTTGACTAATACATGATGATAAAAATTTTGCCGGGAAACCGCCTACTAATTCATATATTTGGTAAATTAGTTTATCTACATGGTCTGTGAGAGATAAACGCACGTGTGCGTATAGTCCCATATACATCTTTCTGTGTACAGTGCGCTTGTAACTTTACGAAGACTGGGCCAAATTTCTTATCATTTTGATGATTCCAGAACCTTGCAGTACACACCAATACTTATATGCTAGATGATCAACCTTTTCTGATCGATTCCAGAACGTTTCTTTCACAATGCAATCGCCTGACCAGAACTGGTCTTTACCTTTAATGCCCTTTTGGCTCTGAACAGATAATATATTTAAGTCATATTTGATTTTGGAATAAAGCTCCAGTGAATAAACAGCATTTCCTTTCATGGACTGATCAGTATCAATTTTTTCTTTCTTTCTTTGCATCGAGTAATCAAAATTTTGTATCCCCCACCCAAACCAAGTCTGCTATAAACCACCATTAAATTGATTCAATTCCTGCAAGTTGCCGACAGGTTTACTCGTGGAAATATTTGCAGAGTTGGGAACAAATGCTTGGACACTGCAAAACATCGACACACATGAATAAATCATGAATTTTCACCATATCTGTAGTTTTTTTTTAGGTTACTGGAGATTTGCAATTTAACTGAAATTCTCTCAATTTCGCAACAATCTTTAGTCTACATTCACAATCAATAAATCTGGGTCTGGGGGCGTTTCACAAAACTTGTCAACAGTGACAAATGACATTTCTTGTTATAAGCTACTGAAATCTTTGATTCTGATTGGTTATCAGCAGATTTGTCACTGATTTTTGTCATTTGTCATTAAAAAAAGGATTTGTAAAACAGGCCCCAGGTTAGCAACATTGCATGAACACCTTGGATTTTGGATCTACAATCAACCTCAACATGCCATGGACCACCAAAACTACGTCTACATGGATTTTTGTCTTCTTATTCTTAAATTGCCGTTTGTAAAAATGAAATACTCCCTTAGAGTTAGAGCCTCCTTTAATACTAATGTTTATTCTACTTTAGTGGGTGAGGATTTACAATACACAAAGCCTTGTTCTGTGTGTGCCTTTACTTAGAAACAGAAAGTTATATCAACTCCAAAAAGAAATCCCAGTGCAAAGCATTAAGCACACCGGTCAGGCAATACATATAAGCATACCGCATCCTAATTGAAAACGTTACTTTACTTGGGGGGGGGGGGGGGGGTGATTTAAACCGAATGTTTAAAATTTAATTCACTATCATGCTTTAAGTATCATTAAAACTGTTATAGAAATATTGTAATTTCATTGAAAGATGCAAGATTCATATTTCCTTACTCACAAAATCATTTTATCGCAAACCGTTACTGACATATCTTGATGAAGGTAAGGGTAGAGGTGTGAAGCAAATCAGTCAAGGAACATGCACAACACATGTCCCTTTCATATAAACAAAATATAAACCAAAATAGTAGAATGGCAGAAATAGGACAATTAATTACTCCAACGATACAAAACAAAACACATCAAATGTGGCCAACTACATATTTGACAAACACAAGATATGTGTGATCAAAATGCTAAAGAGTATGGTCTTCCACATTTTTATTCCAAATTTTAACTTTCTATCATATCATGGCTTAGAACGTTCCAAACTGAACAAAATGAAATGAGACCAAGCTGAGACTGTACCAACCAACCCTACCCAAAAACGTCAAAACCCTTTGTGGTTTTCCTTTTTTTTTATAGAAAGAATACTTCTTCTCATCTTCCTAGCCAACATTCCTCCTCTCCCGAACCCAGAGGAGCATTTGGGGAAGTTGTAATGCCGTATGCACTGCAGTAGTTCATCCCAAAGTGGGTGTTTTTTTTTTATTGCACTACTGGTGCCAGGCAGTACTTTATGGTTCAACCTCCTCACTTGTGCAAAGTTTGGTCTTTATCTCCACATATTTAGCGACATCTTTTACAAACTAGGATTGAGCAGGTAAATGCTAATCATCATCGCTTCGCATACCCCTTTCCCCATTTGATATTATTATCAGTGTTATCATCATCATCTCCCTGTATCAAATATTCTTTTATTTCCCTTTTTTTTTATTTTTAAAGAGTCAAATAGATTAGTATCAGATATATAATGACCCATTTACTTTGGTTGTGGTTACACAATGTTCACCTTCTGCTTCACCCACAACAAGAACAGCTACAATCGCAGCATAAAAACACTTTCATAATAACACTTTATCATTTTTGTACTTTTGTAATCTCTGTATATATCTGTTATGTCTGGGGATTGCATGCTATGATGTCAGTTTGTAAATCGATTATTCCCCAGATATATTTTCAGGTAATTTAAAATGCCAAAATAAATATGAAAGTTTTGTGAAATTTCATAAATATTCCCCCAATACCGTACCAATGCAAAAGGGAATGATCCTTCGTTTATAAATACAAGAACTTCAACTTTACGTCATAAAATTTCTCCACATATTTAGTGACATCTTATACAAACTTGGTAGAGATTAAAATGTATCACTTTGCATCATCCTCTTAAAAGATCACCTCCCTTCATCCTTTACTATCATCACATATTTAAGAGGAAGGCCAATTTAAAAGCATTCTCCGTAAATGCATTGTTTGGCTAAAAGGTATCATATATATCGTTATAATCTTTGAAAACGGGTTATTTTTTTTTCCTTTTATCATAGTTTTTTTCTTTGCTCGTCTCCTCCTTCACCTGCAAGCACAGCCTCGAAGCAGAGTCTGGATGACTTTCGTCACCTCAACATCATCATCATGCAGTAAACTGCATGTTCATTTAGCTTGCATTATGTTCGATTCTCATCCAATGCGTGTCATTTCTTACAAGTCAACTTTTAGCTGGTTGTAAGCAATCTCCGTCCTTTTTTTAATGAAAACATAGGGTTCTGAAGAAGTTCTCCTCCATCGAGCTTGACTCCTTTAGTCCCGCTACACTAATCCATCCAGTACTTCTTGGCATCTCACTCATTCCATAGCGACAGACGCTACTTGGCACTCCAGTCGGCAAACTGATCACAATTAAATGTCCTGTGGCAGCAGCAGCACATCGGAATCCTGTTCCGATCACACGATGCTGTCACAATTGCTACAGTTCACTTTGCGAAACGTCCTGGAATGCACAGCAATGAATAGAGACCAAAGCAAAGACAAGATCCACGAGCCAGCAATCATTTTGTTTGCTCGACCGGTAGTCTCGAATCACGTACAAGCAGCAATGTCAGCTGTCATACTCAAGTTTCAAATGCAGCATTCTTTTTTACTTGTCACAACTTGAAATCCTGGATCAAGTTTTAAACTGCATTTTCTGGAGAATAAAAAGGAAATAAACAGAAAGACACGGTCAAAAATCAGAATCAAATATATGCAAAAACAAATGGCGAGTATTCAACATATCAAAAATACTGTAATGGGAGCAATGCAATTTCATATATAATTTTTTTTGAAAGGATGAAATGGGTATTGCCTTTTTTCCTAGGATGTAAGTGAGCATAAAAGTACACTTTTAGCAGTTACTTCCATCTTATTTCTCAATGCTCTCCCCTGTATATTCAATTTTACTCTTGATTTACGTGTAAACACTTTATACTTTGCAGGCAAAAGGGTTAGAATAAAGAAATGGGGTATTTAACGAGCATGTATTGGGCCCAGTTTCCTCAAAAACAATTCTTCTCTTAAAACTTTTCAGTAGTTTCTTATATACTGATATGTTTAGGACATGCAATGAATGATGATCAAGAATACTTGATTCATGGATTTAGATTTGAACACGTAACTTACATTGACTCGTTTCCATAAATAATGTCAAAAATCTCTTCAATTATTGGGCTGAAATTGTTGCACTTGAGCTTGTTGTATTTGACCTGGATATAGAGAGACAAGAGAATATAGAAGGATATTTTCAATATTCATGACAATCTACGATATACTTTAATGAGGTGAAATATTATGATACAAAACATAACAACATACATGTTAATTTTCAAATAACTCATTTGCTGCCAGAAACATTAAAAATTGACAATTAATAAATTGAAAACAAGCTTTGTCCTTTCTATGATACATATATTGTATGCCTATACCGCTATTCACATTAAGAATAAAATAACAATTGCATTTTTTGTCACTGGAAAACATTAAATCACTTCAAATATGGCAGAAAAATGTTTGATTGAAATATTGTTGATGATCAGTTTGGAGAAGTTGGTTTGTTTGGTTTGGGCGATTGTTCTACTGACCTGGTGGCGTCTGCATGTACGGGCCTTGGATCGGGGATGAGAGTATCGACTGCTGACCATGCTGACCATGGATGTTGATAGGTAGACTCTGCTGACCGCCTCCCCCATGCTGCCCCTGGGAGTTGGTAAGGAAGACTGGCTTGGGGTGCGGGTGCGGCGACGAGTGCACGGGGGTTACGTTGGTGATGTTGGCCACCGCGTGGGGCGTGTGGGTGTACTGGTGGATGACCGGCTGGGGCTGGTGGTGCGCATGCATGGGTTGCATCATGTTCTGCTGCTGGTTGTGGTTGTTGGTGCCGTGAGGGGTGCCACCGGTGCCGCCACCCTGCTGCTGGTTGACGGCGGCCATGGCAGCCATCATCTGATGGTTCTGCTGCTGTGGCTGACCCATGGCCTGCAAGTTTTGTGGATGGAATTGCTGATGTTGCTGCTGATGCGGCTGTTGTTGCTGCAAAAAACATATT
Source organism: Strongylocentrotus droebachiensis (assembly GCA_035222895.1). NCBI lineage: Eukaryota > Metazoa > Echinodermata > Echinoidea > Camarodonta > Strongylocentrotidae > Strongylocentrotus > Strongylocentrotus droebachiensis. The sequence continues at coordinate 92,050 of JAVYIG010006471.1, forward strand.
GAGAAGTTTTGTTTGAAAGATAATAATTCCCACATGGACGTTTTATCTTTAGAAATGCTACCTCATATGGTGATCTGTCGACTATTACACAGGAGATACTACTTGGATTACAAATCAAAATAAAGAGTTACAGTAAATCAAAATCAAATTTACAAGACATGGACTTCAACAAAAGAAGAAATCTCAAATTTATGGCAAATCATAATTTTTTTCCTCAAATTTACTTGAATCTGGTACTAGGGTTCTCTTCTTCTTCCAACCAAGTAATAGCCATCTTTCTTCTTTGTACTAAGCCTTTTACCAACATGACATGAAAAGCATTTTCTTTCTTCCACGATTACAAGGGACCAATACTGTACAAACTGCTTGATGTAGCCTTGAAGTTGAACCCTTGTGATATAGGGTTCTGGTAGGTGGGGACATACTACTAGCAACACGTATGAAACCAGAACAAACCTGTTGGTTGGCCTGATGCATAGCTGCCGGATTGACGGGGCTTGGCGACGGTCTCCCACCATGGGCGGGCTGAGGCTGCTGCATCACGTTGCCCTGGTTCTGCCCCTGAGGGGTGTGGGAGAGGGGAGGCGTGGTGTGCTGCTGGCTGTGGGGGTGCTGTTGATGGGACTGCTGATGGGGTTGATGGTGCTGGTATTGGACCGTGGGGTTCTGGTGATGCTGGGGCTGGGGCTGGGTGAACTGGTGGTAGGGGGTGGGCATCTGAGTAGGCGTCTGCTGCGAGATGGGGATGTTTCCTGAGTGCTGGAAATTATTCATACCAGCAGCTGTAAAAAGAAAGAAAAAAAAATTCCCAAGTCTTTAAAGTCATGGACGTACAACAACTGGTAGATAGGACGGTATATCTTCTAAACAATATCAAATAAATGGGACTACGCTATTCCTCCTTTGAAACATTCACTATGCATCCATATGGTAGTAATATTGATCATTTCACTGCCCAACTTCAACTTTCAAATGATGTAAATATACTTTTTCTTCTGGAAGTAAACCTTTTCTTTTTCTGCAAGCTAAAAAGAAATACTAATGAATGAAACTAATTCAATCAAATGTATCCTTCAGTCTTTCAGGCCACAGCTAAATTAAAGAAAAAGTAGGATGCGATACACTTTTTTGATGCTGTAGTTTTAAAACTTCGAAACTAATGAGCAATTTGAGAAATAGTGATGACAATATTGATGTAAAGAAACTTGTATTTTCCACCAAAAAATTAATAGTGTTTATATTTATGTATCTATTGATTTATTAAATTTTCTTTTTTAAACCCTGCAGCTTCGTCTGCTGGGATTTAAAAAGAAGAAGTCTGGTCGAAGGTCTAGGGTAAGGCATCAATCAGTGATAACATTAATCCTTACCACAAGGATATAAGCTGTAGGTTCCCTAGATCCTTACCTATTAAAAATAAAGGTAAAATTAGGAATCCTACTTACGAATCATCTGTGACATCTGTGGAAAGACCATGACCGGTTGTGCGTCCTGTGATAACTGATGCTGGTTATGACCCCCAGGTTGACCTGCTGCAACCATGTTCTGTTGGGTTGCTAACCTTGGACCCATCGCCTAGAAGAAGAACAAAATATGAACAAAAAAAGTGAAAGCCCACCACTCACAACAATTTCGACTTAAAAGCAAACTAAGATCATTCAATGCTTCTATGTAATGTGTTGCATGTAACCATTCATCATAACTTATTGTCTAGGATGATGCCAAATCTGTAAAACAGATTTCCTTATTTCTACCTTGAATGTGTCTTGAGTTCCATAAAAATCCTTTATGGATGCTAATGCAGATCTGCCAACCTCGGGAGTTCAAAAACTGTATTTTTTAATCCCCAAGGTTGTATTTTACTAACAAAAATTGTATTAAAAAAAAACACGGATCAATGCATCTGATAGTTCCTACATACAGGAAGACATTTCTTTATGGATCATTGGTTGAGTATGCATGATTTCGTCATGACTGGTGTGTTCGTTGAACCATTGAACTTCCCCAAATGGCAGATGTGAGATGCTTGTAGGATACTTTACAGGACAGAAGGGGCATTTTGCCTCTGAAAATGGCACACACGTTTTTTTTATGTTGTTGGAAAATCGTATTTACTTCTAAAAATCGTACAAAAAACGATTAAATCGTACTGGTTGGCAGCTCTGCTAATGTTCCCAAGAGAATCACTGTTTATATCTAAAGAGCATCTTACCTTCTGTTGATGGACGTTGTAGACATACGCGTTTGGATTGTGACTTAAGACCTGGGCATGGTTGATGGGTTGAGCACTGGACACCTGACAACCAGGGCCAGCCTGGTGCGTAGCAAAGGGTAGCATGGTGGGGACCGGGGCCACCAAGGGCTGGCCAGCAGCCATCGACACCGGTAAGATATGTTGAATGTCTTGATGATTGTGCGCTCTCATCTGTGGTAGATTTGTGGCACCTAAATTCAAGATTCAATTCAAGATTTAAGATGGTTTATTGTCTGATTTAAAAAATACAGAAATTTGTCCTCCACTGGCGAGTGACATATACAAGCAACAATATATACATGCATTTGAGGATACAAAGAAAATACAACAATACAAATAATAAGAATAATAGCACTATAGCAATAACAAAACTGACATGTAAATTTGAAAACTGACATTAAAAATTGAATCTCGACAATGCACATAATTCATGAAATAAAAGTGCTCTCAAATAATAATAATAATATTCTGGATTTATGAAATGCCTCTTACATCTATGATGTCTCTAAATGCTTGACAGATTTAATGGTCAAAATCAATGAATAATTAGTTATGCCTTCAGCTCTTTTCAAAGAAAAATTAGTGGCACCTAAATGGGCCATCAAATAATAATCATAATATTCTGGATTTATGAAATGCTTCTTACATCTATGATGTTTCTAAATGCTTTACAGATATAATGTTTAAAATCAAAGAATAAATTAGTTGCACTTTTCAAAGAAAATATCTTTGTCATAATGAGCAAGATAAACCCCTGTGGATGATAACACAAGTGGAGACCCTGTGGTCTCCGTGATTCACTTCTTCTACTAGCAGGTACAGATATATTGCATGAATTACACTTTCTAAGAATGTGTAAGAGTTATACTAATACTCATGAGTGAGACTCATCAGTTCAAACTTAAATGTTAAAATTTGAGATAATTAATTTATGAACAGGATTTGCACTTTGACCCTTTTAGAGTTAACCCCAAGTTTACAAATCTCAATCAAACTTAATTATGAAACACAAGGATACTGGTTATTAAAGGTAATACAAAGTTTTGGGAAATTTTGAAAATTGGGTGGATAGTGATTCTTTACAACTTTGATATATTTGGATGCCCCTGTGGATTTATTATAAGCACTAGAAATGTTAGCCCCTTAAACCCTTCTGCTTTCGAGAAAAATTGAATATAAATATTTACCAGTGCTCCCGGTAAATTTTGATATATTTCAAAATCCGCCTACATCCGTACAATGGTAGCTGCAACCATGAAAATCTCAGAATATGTAGTTGTGTTATATAATTTCCAAACAGGAATAGCTACATGGTCGATTTTAGTCAAGAAACATTGTTTGATAGCTTAATTAATATCTTGACCTTGAGAGGGAGCTATACAACATAAAGAGTTTATTATTAAATAACTTAAGACTCGATTTCCACCACGACAACTATCACTGAATATTGTAGGATCGCATATGCTTCCAATATGTTCATTTCAACCATATTCATGACCCCATACCAAAACTTTGTATTACCTTTAAGCTAAGAGTTTATGAAAGAAGATTATGTTCGCATAATGATTTTAAGCCATACATAGGCCTTGGCAAACTAGTATCCACTTCAAATGATTAAGTCAAGTCAATGAAACAATAATATAAATGAATAAAATTTGGTCCATAACGTTACCTTTCCTTGGTCCCACTGCTCTGAGTTGGGTGTAGTGTAAACCAGGTTGCGGGAGTGATACATGCTGGAAGATGGGTTGATTGAGCTGATGGGTATACTGGCCAGGAATGACCTGGGGTGCTGGGCTGGGCTGGGAGGGAGGGCGAGGAGGGGTAGGTGTCTTCTGCGGCTGCATCCTCTGCTGCAGGGAGGTAATGAGAAAGAAATATTTTAAAATTTTCAAGCTTGCTTGCATCAAAATAACACTCTTTAATTTGTTTTGCATTGAACTCTATGCAAATTATGGGGGGGCTCTTTTTGACATTTGATTTCGGGGGCTAATTTGCCCAGAGCCCCTGTGTATTTTTTCTGTTTGATTTTTTTTTCTTCAATGTAAGAACGTGCTCTTCCTGAGACAAGATAACAGTATCTATTGTTTTCAACACAACAAACGTGATATAGTCTTGCTTTGGATGTAAAAATATTCTCTCTTTTTTTTTTTTTTTTTTACTGTGAAATATATTCTGGTACTATTCATTAGAGGTGGAAGATATTTTCGATGGTGAATAAACCAAATGACTTAGAGACACTTAAAACCACTGCCATCACCTTAAAACCTTCATATGAACAATTGAATCCAAACACAACTACCGGTATGGATAAATTATTCAAAAACAGACATACATGTACAACTTTCGGAAATCTTAAGCATTTGATCTATTTTTTTAATGAAATAATCCAGTTTCTTTTGTAGCTGGAAATTTCTCTTGAAATACACAGAAAAAATGCAATAAAATAGCATCACTTACTGCAACTGGAACAAATGGTTTGGCCAATGGGTTGAATTCCTTTGCATTTGGATTTAGTGTCGACTTCTTGATCCTGTGATTTACAAACATGTATAGATAAGACTTAGATACCAAGTAAAATCATTGCAAAATCATCATCAACAATCCATTTCAAATATCCACTTTCTCTCAGTATATTGCAAGTTTCATTGAACCCTTTCAGCCTTTATTTGAAGAATCGTTATCACGGCAATCCACAATCCAGAATTTCTTTGATAGTACTAACAATAGCAAGGGATTTTATAGCGCTAGAATAATGTTTAACTTCCCAGAAGTAATTTCAGAGCAATTTAAAATTTAAAATCAAAACTTAGCTCTAGCAGGTACAATTTAAAACACCAGGGTAGAGAGAAAGAACAATGAACATAATGCATTGTCAAAGGACGATCTACTTTGTCCTTGAATAATACATCTACACTTATATCATACATTACAATAATAATCTTTTAAAGTCCACTCCACATTGCATTTCTATGTATATTTTCTTTATTATTATCATGTTTATTAAGCATCAGTTGTTGTTTTCAGTTCATGTCAAGCGTTTAGAAACTATTTGTATGTTAAGTGTTTACTTATAATCATTATTATTATAATTATACACTAGACTAAGGAGATAGACTTACGCCTCTGCCTCTTTCTTCTCTTCTGCAGTCAGTGGCGTTACTTTGTCCAGTGTGGCAGTTGCAGCCACTGTTGAGGTGGCAGGCTTCTGTGTTGCGGCAACAACAGGAGCACCTGAGGAACTGGCAGGCGTCGCAGGTTCACCCGATGTTGCTGATGGTGGTGGTGCAGCAGCTGCAACACCGGCTTTGGGTAGTTGTTGTTGCTCTTGAGGTGGTTGGGTTGGTGTGGTAGCCCCCTGAGTGTTACCTTGCGCCGTGGGTGTTGCTGCCTTGTCCTTGTCTTGCAGCTATTGGGAAATGCGAAAGTTAATGTGGTTGGATTAGCAAGTGGCACTTGTAAAGTGGCGACTGGCTGGAATGCTCCCTAGGGAGTGGGAAATGTGCATACATTGTGTTGCGGGTAAGCCTAAATCAGATTACCGGGGTAATATGTGCTGCGCCTAGAAACAAAGTATAAGGCGCAATTTAAATGTAAGCTATTATTATGATTATTAAATAAAATGATTGAGCTGAAGACCTCATGCTCCTATCTATAGATTTTGTGTACAATCAATTCGAGTCAACCTCGTAACAGTCGATCATTTTAAAAGAACAGTTTTTCTGGGTTATCACCACCAGTGTTTTATCAAAATATCTGCATTCTCTATGGATAAATATGAAAAATATTGCAACAATTGTTTTATTATCAGTAATGTACAACAAAATGGTCCTTTGATTACTCACCATAAAATTATCTCCAAACTCCTTCAAATGTTCTATCGTTTGCTCTGAAATGAAAAAAAATAGTAAGCAGAAGAAGAAAAAAAAATCACAATTATTGTATAGACAAATTCAAAGCAACCAAACCCATGTTTGGCTATATATTTGTTAGATTAGTTAGTAACACTGAAAATGTATATGTGTATAAGAATGTCAATATTTTGTAGATTCCTATAACCCTTGTCTAAAGTATGAAGAAGAGATAGAAAGTTGTCACCTTCTTATTACCAATTCCTAAAAACAGACAATACTTTGAATATACTTTCTTATTAAAATGATTATGTGATTTTTCTATTATCATCTGCAATTTTAGCCAAAGCAACTGGAACGACAACAAAAATTATCATAGAAAGTGCAAAATGGAAAGCCTAAACCACAAGGATGGTGTGAGATCTACTATAAACATAACTGCCGACCTGTCACAGAAAAAATTAGGAGTCTCTCAAGGCAAAATTATTTATGTAAACTTTTCACCCAGAATATTTCAGAAAAAAGAGAGGAATCTAGGGTTCAAAACAGTAGCTAGAAGACCATAAAATAAGAAATAATTCCTACAAAATAGGAATGATGGGTAGTTACGTATAAGGTAAATACGACTCACTTTTACTTGAATCGTTAATGCTGGCCCTGGGACTCCTGCTGTCCATGGGTGGAATAATCCTCTGAGCCTGAGATACTTCTGGTGTCTTCTTATCTACATCCTGAGGTCCAGCCCCTGTCTTATCAACTGAAGGTCACAACGAAAGAGAAAGGGGTAGTAGATAAATTCATTAGTTTCCATACCAGGGCTCCGTCTTACAAAGAGTTAATAGCAATTGCAACTTACTTGCGATCGATATCAATCGCAACTTTGTACATGAGAGATAGGAGACTGCAAAGTTTTGATTGATTGGAGGACTTGCGATTGATTTGGATCAATTGTAACACTTTGTAAGACGGGTACATAGTCATAAGAGATAGGAGACTGCAAAGTTGCGATTGATTGGAGAACTTGCGATTGATTTTGATCAATTGTAACACTTTGTATGACGGGCACATAAAGAGATAGGAAACTGCAAAGTTGCGATTGTTAGGAGGACTTGCAATTGATTTGGATCAGTTGTAACTCTTTGTAAGACGGGTACACACTACCAAAAATAGTACAACTGTTTCTTGTAGTTCAGTTCTGTGTTTGTAAAATGCTTCAGTGATGTGATAATCAATGCATTCTCGAGGGACATTCATTCTCGGATAGCAATACAAAATATGTGTAGAATCAATATGCCAGCTCTGTGTTTTATTGAGAGTCACAGTGAGAGAATTGGTGACGCTAAAAGGGATGTTCAAAGAATTTAGAAACAAAATCCAAGTTTCTGTATACATGTAGTATTCCAGAATCAGCTACAAATTCTGCATTTCTTTCTAATATGACAAGAAGATTGATACTGCGTTAAGAGTTAGAAATAGTCCACCGATCATATTATACTTAAAGAAGAGACTTCGCTCAGATTTCTAAAACTTGTTTTTGTTAACTCTCACTAAAACCTTTATTTTTTAAACTCTCACTATCACCCCTGAAATACAGGCAACCAAAAACCTCTCACAGGACTTTGGTTTCAGATAACATTCACTTTACAAATTAATGAACTCTCATATCCTTTAAGGCATCTTTAAGAATGGAGGGCACTCACTATTAGACTGCTTATCAGCCGCGGCGGCCGGTATCGACGACGCTGGGGCTTGAGCAGTAGATTGCACTGGTGAGCGAATAATAGGATTGCCCATATCAGGGCCTGTCCGCCCCCTATTGGGGGGTATCCTCTGAGGGAGGGGTGGCTGCGTCCCTGGCGACCTGGGGGAGTCAAGAAGAGGATAAAGGTCACCCGTCAAGAGAGGGAACTCTCAGATACAAACTGCATGGTGATCCAAACACTTGATCAAGGCGTTGTTCTTTTAACAAAGATGTACAACTACTGCTTCCTTTGCAGAAGGATATTAGTTATGGTTACAAAAATTGATGGTGCAGGGTCAAAGTCAAGTGTTCAAAATTGACCACTGCAACTGTTGCTCAAGTATGTATATATGTTAAAATGTATCCAAATGTAATGCCAAATAATGATTAAATTTCTTTAAAATCGTTAACATCACATGCATCTGCTTCTTTGATTTACATTCTGTAATATACTTTAATAAATAAATAAATTAATAAATTGCAACAAACTTTCGTGACAATTCTCACTTGTCCAAAATGAGACAAATTTATGCTCTTGTTGACCAAGCAAGAAACAAAACTTCCCTCTCAACTGCTTGAATGGATCCAGATTAGACCCCTCCCCTCCCCTCACCCTCACCCTCCACCCGGTCACCAACCGATTATCAAATCAACGTACCTTGGATTGGCACCCATATGAGATTGTTGAGGTGATTGCCGCATCTGCATGTTCATCTGCGGGTTCCTGCTGTCCATGTGGTGTCCATGAGGGGGTGTCTGTACCCTCTGCTGCGGGGAGGGTAAATTGTGGGGGGACGCCTGGTTGGCATAGGACTGCTGCTGCTGCTGGTGTGAGGGGTGCATTTGAGGGGACTGCGCCCTGTTGCGGCCAGCCGCGCTGTTTAGGGGTGGTCCTCCAAGGGGTGGGGTGGCCCGCTGGTGGTTCCGATGGTGAACTTGGGGTCCTCCTCCGCTGTTGTTGGACGATGGGCCATCTTGCTTGTTTCTCAAGGCTGGAGGCACATACCTACCACTAAAAGAAGAAAAAAAGATATTTATGTTTCAAAACAAGATACATACATACATGACCTAAGTTTGGCGGGAATCCATCAATTGTTTCTTGAGATAATGCGATCACGAGAACGGGACGTACGGACAGACGGACAACCCGAAAACATAATGCCTATGGCTGCTTTGTAGAGGAGGCATAAAAATAACTATGATCTGTATATTGATTTGTATTTAGAAGCTTAATGATTAATCTGTCTCCAGACATTTTGATAGTTTCACAATGCCAGAAATACAATCTTTGTGAATGAGTGTATGAAACAAGTTTGAAAGGGTTCTGAGAACTACATTTCTTAAACTAAAACCTATCATATTGAAGGGAAACATGAAATGCCTCCTGTAGCGATGTGAATGGTAGATAAACATATTTTCACCAGATATTAGTTTTAAAAATTACTGAATAAATCAATAAAATTAAAGCACATCAGCCTGGAAATTGTTTAAACCTGTGCATAGATTGCTTCGACATTACATAAAGTGTTGATTGGGGGACCTACATTTCGCATCACAATATCCACAGTTTTCTTGTGGCCCAATTTGTTGCAGAAATACCCGTGTGTACATCTCCTAATTCTGTAACCCACAATACTCACGTATTAAGGCTCTCTGCATTACTGGAAGCACTGACAGGAGAAGGGGAAGAACTATGGCCAGACGGCTGGGAGTTCATCGGACGTACTACTGCACTAAATCGGTCTTCTTCCGTATGCTCTTGTTCCTTGCTGGTTCGCACCATGTAATCACTGGAACCCTCGATCTTCTTGGCCAGGCGATCAGCCCGTATAATCTTCCTCTGATAATCGTCCGTGTCTTTCGGTTCTAATGGAGTTCTGTGTCACAAAAAGAAATTCACCATAATACAGAATAGAAAAGAATAATTATATTGCATTTAAGGTGAATGTAAAACGTCACAAAGCAATGAATTGGCTCTATATACCATTCCAGACATTTGAGCGTTGGAAGATTTTTAAAAGCCTGTCTTATGTCTATTTTCATGGAAAACGGATGGTAAAATTCAAAATTGGTCTGGAGAGTTTACTGCTAGAGGGCCTCGCCCAGTAACGGCTTCAAAGAAAACCATAAATATCTTTGTGGTTTGAGATTTTTTTTTAGGATTTTTTGCCTGTTAGAGGGTTAGTACAGTAGAAGGAATATAATAAGTAACATTTCATACAAAAATTACCCAGTTTTTTTCATCAACCTTCAACAATGTTACAGAGTCACTTTAAGCAGTCACGAGTGTATACAGCTTCAGAGTAACTGGCAAATAAAAAGGGGAAGAAGTATCACTCACGTGTAGTCGCCAAGATTGCTGTCGTATGATGATTTGACACCCATTTGTTCATTCCTCCTAAACATGTCTTCTGCGCTCCAACCATTAGCCTGAAAAATATAAAATAACAATAACAAATCATTAAAAATCAACAATGATGATCATTAGAAATCAACAATGATGCTCATTAGAAATCAACAATGATGCTCATTAGAAATCAACAATGATGCTCATTAGAAATCAACAATGATGCTCATTAGAAATCAACAATGATGCTCATTAGAAATCAACAATGATGCTCATTAGAAATCAAGAATGATGCTCATTAGAAATCAACAATGAATATAAAAGCATTTGAAACCTATGCATGGCAAACAGCAATAATACTATTCACAGTGTAATTTTAAAGTTAGATCCTTAGCTTGTTAATGTCAACAAACTTCAAACATATCATAAAGACAGCATAAACTCATTGATGAACAGTACTTTGAGAAAACATAAAGTCAAGCTATAGTGAAATCTCACAAACTTGCAAGGTACTCATATCAGCTCATTTAAATCAGTGTAAATGTACATTTGGTTTGTTTATCTTTGTTCCCTGTTTCTATTTGTGGTGCGAGGTGACTGGGAGGGGGGGGGGCTCCACTGTAACCCTTTTCCCTCAGGGGTTCGAATTGAAAATGTTAAAATCTGTATGCATGAGCGCTCTGTCAAGATTTTGAAGGGGGGCAGACCTGGCTATGGTGGTAAATCTCAGGCACATGTTAGTGTAGAGCTAGGGGGGGGGGGGGTCTTCCTTTATTAAGTACAACAATAATGTTTGAGGGAACCATTCAGACACAATCAGTGCGACTTGACACCCATTTGTGTGTGACTATAGTGAATCACATTATCAAGTAGCTTTGTGAAAAAAGGCATTTAATTTGCATTATATTATGGATTGAAATCAAACAAATTATCTACATCTAAGTTCTGTTGATTTTTTTTTTAGTCTGAGTTTGTAAAACTTGCAATGTAATTTAGCTCTCTACCATTTTGCAGTTGTTCTAATAAACTATGCTGCTACAAACTCACGCTTCCTGCAGAGAGAGGGTCGTCTCCTAGACTTAGATCGGTCAGATTGCCATCAGTTTCAAAGGCCTCGAGCTCCCGTTCTGAAACCTGTCCATTCTGCTTCCTTGCTGATATCTCGGCATCAGTCTGGAAAGCGTCGGCTACCATGTGAGGAATGAGAGAGAGAGAGAGAGAGAGAGGAGGGGGGGGGGGGGGGAGAGGAAGTAAGAGAGGCAGACAGAGGGAGAGAAGGGGGAAGAGGGGAAGAGAGATAGAGAGTACATTTGTGGTATCATACATCTAAATTCACTATACAACTTCATTGCTAGTGTTAGAAACTGTAAATAATAACAATAGTATTGTAACACTTTTTAAAACATGCTTGTAAGTCACTAGGTACAATCATAAATTAAATATGAGCATGGCATTATCAGTTGCAAGTCTTAATACATGTATATGTCACTACATCCTCATTTCAAAATTGTACTACTTGTACAAATTTAATACCATAACTTTTTAATGGCATACTGACAAGACGAATCAGTCATTTTTTCTTTGTAAAGCATTGTTATAAAATTGAAATTCAATCCCCTAGATATGATACATGTATCTATGATTACAGTTAATTCATACCATGGTACAAATATGATTTTTATTATTCTAATAATTACTATGAATAATGAAAGAGAAAGTCTTCCCTTATTACCCACTGATTGTCTCTCTTAATTATTTATTGGAGGGCAAGTGAAAGTATTTTTCACACATTAGGTTCCATTATCAGAGGGAAAGAAGAACGTTCTGCTACCTATTTATGGAAAATGATGACATTTACAAAGTACAAGGTTATGAGCAAAACAAATAATTTTCAGGATATCCTTCTCTCTCTCTCTCTCTTGGAAGATAAAGAAACTAACATTTACAAAGTACAAAGTTATAAGCAATACAAAATACTTTTTCAGGATACCCCCCCCCCCCCCTCCTCTCTCTCTCTCTCTCTCTGTCTCTCTCTTGGAAGATAAAGAAACTAACCTCCTCTACTTGCGTATTCCATGTCAACATCTTTTATGTTGATGCACACGATGCTGGAGGATTTGAAGAGCATTTTGTCAGTGACTTGTTCAATCGTTGGAACCACGGTGTTATCGCTAGAATCTACAGGATGGGCCAGACGCAGCTCAACTTCGCCCTGAAAGAAACATTAGTCGTTAATCATTAAACATTACTCTACATTTGCCACTCTCCACACAAGGTGTTAAATGGGTACCTGGTAGCATTAATGTGGTTGGATTTCAGACACTCTGTAGCATATCAATATTGGTCACATTTGCCTTTGCAAAAAGGGAATTTGCATTGATCTACCAGACTTAGGATTACAGATTGTAAAACATGTTCTCTTGCACTGGAAGTCATATTTTTCTCAATCCTAGAAATATTGTAAACGTGAAAGTTAGGCGTTCGACTCAAAGCAGTAATTTGTTGGGACATAATGTAGGACAAAGATGATTCAAGAAAAACCCACCTCTAGAGTGTTTTTGATTTTTTTAACATCAATTGGCCAAAAATCTACTGGTTTTCGCAGTGTAAATGATCATTCTCAAAACACCAGTACATTATTCAGGTTTTGGGTAATGTGACCCTCCTTTTCTTCCGAGCTAAGGCATGCAGAGAAGTTACAAGTGGCGCATGCCCACAACTTAGCAGAATCATCCAACATTGATGATTTTTTAATGGGTTTTGCCAATGGTATAAATGGAAGTTTTTTAATTAGGTTTTTCTGCAGTGTAAATGGGCCTAGTGAGAGTTCTCATGTCCAAATCCTACAATGAGAAACGACCTTTGAACCGTGAGCTTGATCCTCCATTATCTTTGACACTCTGGGCCCTTGGGGTTAATAGGAATAAGGTCATTGACCTTGAACTTACTTGCGGGGAGAATGTAGACAGGATTCCCTCAAACTTTTTACCATTCTTGACCTGAAGCTCTGCTGTACAGCCCTGAAAGACAGAAAGAACATAAGAGAGAAAGGAAGAAAAGAGAAAAACAAGAAAGAATGGGAGTTACAACCAAATAGACAACAAACAAATAAAGAAAGCAAGAAAAAAAAGAAATACAGAAATAATAAAGAAAGACAAAAAAAGACAAAAAAGAAGGAATAAGAAAGAAGAAAAAAACAAAGAGAAAGGAAAAAAGAAAGAAAGAAAAAGACAGGGAAAAAAAGCAATCAATAAGTAATTCCCGAGATAACTATCTGCGCATGTGAAGATAAAGTTCATTAACCCATAAAGGCAAATGCTGGATAATCATAAATGTTCATGAAAGTTATGTAATCAATATCCATTTATGCACGGATTGTACATTATATGAAACACAGGTGGAAAACCAACAAAGGTACTGTATTACTGAAGCCCAACCACCACTTTAGCAGTGATTATTCTAAAATGCACAAAGTGGGACTTCTCCATGTTGAAAAGCTCTGTGGATATTTGGGGGTCATTTGTACATATGCTATCGTATAAAGTGGTGTGTTGAAATCAGCTGTTATTCACCATCTCATAATAGGATCGCTGCCAAGACAGGCACATGTAGATGTAATTACAATCGTATCGTTTGGGATGATCTGATTCAGGCTACAGGACGCGACCTCTATCAAGGATACCAATTAGGCCTAACATAAAAACTTGTTGCATTGCCCTTAGGGTGCCAAAACATGGGTCGGTCGGTTGGAATTTTTTTTGTCGCCCTCTTTGGGTCGATATTTTTCAGATTTTAATGCTTTAATACATGTGCTTCAACGTCATCATTCCATTGATCTCTTTTTCACCTCATAATTATCCATGGTTTGCACGAGTGAGAATTTAGGAATAATTTGATTTAATGCATTTATATCCCATTTAAACAAACAAAATACATATATTTTTACTCATTAATAAAATAAAATAAATTAAAAAAACGGTTAAAAAAAAAACTTTTTTAAAATGCCGACCATAGATTTTCAGATTTTTGGGTCGGTCGCAAAGGGCAATACAAAAAGGTTTTATTTTAGGCCTTACAGTGAAACATGTCTTAGAGGCAAGCCACCTCTCCATAAAGGCCACCTGTCTATAGTGGTCACTTTACATGTACATTGTCTCCCTTGAGAAAGAAACATATTTTGTAACACCTGTCCAGAAAGGCCACCTGTCTACCATGGCCAGTTTTTCCTGTTTCCCTTGGATGGCCGTAACATACAGGTTTGACTGTGTTACAAATCAACTTGAATATATATTGTCCCATGGCAAATGAAATTGTCAGTTGGGCAATTCAAGTTATTCATCATTTGCCCATGTATGCATTTTAAGATGGGGCAAGTGAATTTAGTACCTCAGCAAACAATACTTTCATATACATGTACCTGTATTTGGGCAAGTAGAAAAATATTACTTTTGAAATCTTACCTCTATATCGACAAACTTTCAAAAAATTCAAAATCTTGTACACAAATGTGCACTTATCATTTTTAAGACCTACAGGGAGCTACATTGTAGAAGATCTAACGATACAGGAACGGTATCCTCTTATCAAATTGGAAAACCCTCTGGTAATAATTATACAAATTTAAAAAGAACATATCAATCATACTTACTTTTGCCACACTGGCCACATGGACAAAGTGTTGGTTGGCATATAAGCCTTGCAGACTCTGAAAAGAAACCAGTAAATATTTTTCAATAAGCAATTACATGCAGCCAATACATTACTCTCAACTTATTGTTACTTACGTGTTTCACATTGCACAGGATTTCTTGAATCAATGTATCACAAATACATTACTACTGTTTTATAAATACTTCTCAAAAAAAGGGCCAACTAATAATCAACCTCAATTGACACATTAGAATTGACACATAGAATTCATTTTCCATTAAAACTCTTCCAAATGACCAGATCCCATGCTCCAAATAAATCTACTTTTCTTCAATGATTCCACCAGTTCTCCCAGAATTAATCTTTCCATGAGCTCACTTGTGTTCAGAGATGCCAACCTCTTGAAACAAAGAAACAGATTGAACATCCTAAAAAAAAAAAAAAAAAAAAAAAATCCAAAAAACTCAATACTACCCTATGGCCCCGGGCCAGGAAAATTTTTCAGAAAAACATTTTACTGGTAAAAAACGGTCAAGTAAAATGTTTTTCTCTTTCACTAACATTAAATGCGAAAAATTCTAAAGCAAAGTTTGTGTTGGGTTTGCAGGGTTTTTTTTGTACACGTTTCTATGCGATTTCGTGTTTTTTATGGTTTTTATGGTGTTTTATATTTAGAGATGAACAATTGTATTCCTAGACGCGATATCGTATTATCGTATTTCACTCTTATCATCGTACTAATTAAGATAAAATCGTACTGGTTGGCATCACTATGTGTGTGTGATTATCTGTCAGACAGTTCACACCACACATCTTTCGTATCCTGGCTCATTATCTTCTCCTTATTCTCTTTTGAACCATATACTGTACCATCACTACAATATTTCTTACCTTTAGAGATGTGGTAGGAGGGGATGCATTCTGCGGTACAGAAGTCCTGCTAGACCCCCGGCTTGCCCTGAATATACACACACAGGCAAAACAAATATTATAAATAAAACATGTAGACAAGAACAGAAAGTATTCATGGAGATAAAGACTTGTTACCACCTAGGAAATATTTACATCATATATGTACATGTAATTCAAAATATAAGAAAATGGAATCAGAAAAAATAGACCTCTCCAAGTCTTTGGAAGATTTGGTTAAACTGTCCTTTCTATAAATCTTTAGATACATGTACACTGTAGCTCATACAGTAATTTGTAGTCATAAAGTGTAATGGTCATGATCAAAGTAGAGAATAGAAAATTAATTAATATATGTAATATACATTAGGGCTGTGCACAACAGTGTAACGAGGTGACCCGAGTACACTCCCAGGCTTACAAGCGAATACTCGAATATTCGGACGCCATTTTTTTTTGCCACCACCATACCACTGGAGCACTATCCCAGGTCCGTCGCCAAAAACGCATGCAATTTTACTTCGAGTTGCAGTTGAAGGCGCCGATTTAATAACAATAATAACAGTAAACAATACTGTTTTAAAAACCAAAGATGGCAGAATAATCCATTTTCCTCCGAGTCCAAACAGAAATCCGGACATTTGGTCCCAGTTTCTGAGTGGTGAGTTTGACAGTGCTTGAGTTGGGAAACATTTTTACTGACGGTACCATGCCAGCGGCCGAATATTTGAGTACGAGAAATGGTACTCGAGCATTCAACTACTTGTTGCAGCCCTAATATACATACATGTATATTGTATAGGAGCGCTTAACAAACTTTGTTCAAATACAACAGGAAATATAATGACAAAAATTATTTATAAATATTTATCACATGAAATTAAATAGATATTGCTTCAAGTTCACAAAAACAGGGAATAATTTTCCCGGTATCGCATCGCAATTCGCGATGTATTTTCAGCCATTTGCGACGCATCTTTTTTCATGAATCGCAATTGATGCGATGCAAGCGAAACGTACATTCATATACACAGACCGCCAATCCACAAACTACATACACCCTCGACGCTCCGATATCCGATCCATATATCCCAGGCAGGCTTGGCTAGGCCAGGCTGGCCAGCACTGAGCGCTAAGCGTACTACAGTCACTTTCTAACCGTGAAGCTACACACACCTACATAGCGCACTATCGGCGATGAGTGTCTACGGTCATCTTTTAGCCGTGAGTGTTGTTGCGATGCAGACAACAATGCACGCACGTGGTGAACTAATTATATATCCAGGGCAGGCTCAATCGCGCTCATGTGCGAGCTAATACTACGTGTTGTTGTTTACCCTCGATACGATTCAAAGTTACTGGATTTATTTGGATTTAAGACTCGACTCGTCTCTGGATTTATTGTTGGACCGATATTTTTGTCATTTTCAAAACATGGTGTCAATTCGTGTAGTCACTGTGGAAGGTTGGATTAAGGATTTAGACCAGAAAAGGGAATGGATCGAGTATGAAGAAAGTGCTGGGAGATTAAACTGCATTAGGTGCAAGATGTGTGTAGTAAGTATGCATTCATGACCAGATGTTGTGACGTCATTGTTTTTGCACTGTAATTTATAACATGAAAAAAAAATTGCTATACAAGTTCATCCAACTGCTACAATGTATGCAAAAATTATTTTGTGTAGCAGATTTGCTATGCAAATTTTTGGCTGGAAATTATTCCCTGAAAAATGCATGTTTTTACGTTGTTGTTGTTTTTGTTCATTTCCAGGAACATAAAGGAGTATTCAACCAAAAAAAAGAATGCAAGAAAAAGCAGTAGAATAATTAATACAATAACAAAAGAAAAAAAATCAACCAATGCCTGGGGATTACCAAAAGACACTGAGTTGAATCTGAGTTGAATCTGTTGCCAATTTGATGCTGACTTTACAATAGTAGCGATTAAGTACCGTAAATCTCTGTGTATAAGGCGCACTTTTTTGCTGCCGAAAAAAATTGAAATTCAGGGTTGCGTCTTATACACAGGTACAGAGAAAAAAAAGTTTAGATTTATGGCGCTATGCCTGGCAATGTCTCCCAGCTGAGTAATCAGTGTGTTGACTCACCACTCGGAAACTACAACAACACTCAAATTTGTCTGTCATCTTGGTAACTGCAAGTGATCTTTCTAATGGATCTCCATATGTAGTTAATAATAATAATTCCTCAAATTTTGTTTCTATAACAAATGGTGTACCAATAGGTTCCATCCTAGGTACTCTATTGTAGTATTATTTTTAGTTTACATTAATGATCTTACACATTCTTCTAAAAACGACATTGTTTCTATTATTCGTGACAAGTTCACAAGCACAAATCAGCGCCTTCAACAGCACCTCGATGTTAAATGAAGGTCCTTCCCCGCATGGGTTTTCGGCAACAAAACAACAACAAACAATTTTTTAATGTTTCCCCCCTTCCCCCCACCCCCCCCCCCAAAAAAAAAAGGGGTGCGTCTTATACACTGGATTTACAGTAATAGTGTCTTAGAGCACTAAGGCACATGCACACAGTTCGCAGAATTTAGCGAACCCCCTGCGTGCGCCTATTACTAATCAGTTTTTGTAAAATGATTATTTTAGTTTTTGTCATGTTAATCACATGTTAGTTCATTATCATCAGGAACATTTGGAAAGCAAGCAAAGCATTATTACGAACGCTGATTTTCTATTTTAAAAAATGGCCTTTTCCGTTTCAGAAAATCTTGGCTATCATGTCAGCGATCGATCAATTTTATGCGCACATGCCAGCCCCTTTTTAGAACTGTACAACAGCGTGTGTACAATCTCGCCGCACTTTATAGCGCCTGCTGCTGGCGTGTGTGCCGAGTGTTACGTCTACGTACATGTAATACTAGGCGCCTAGCTGGCATAATAGCATCGATTCGCTGCCATTTGTACCGTGTTTTGTGTCACAATCTCTATTGGTCCTTTGAAACAAAATGGCAGCGCCCTGTCTCCTAAGAATCTGACGAATATCGCTAAATATTCAGAGTTATTAATCATGATTTTCACTGCATAACAAATCACAAAATAGTGTAAGTTTTACGATTTACTTCTTGAAAAATGAAACGTTTTGAGGTGAAAGGGGTTTTTTGCGACATTTCCGTGAATTCCGTCCGTTTTCCGTGATCGCGGAAAATCAGTGTCCCTACATTATCAGTTAATCACTCCTACAATCTTTCCAATAAGAAATTTCCACATTCTTGGTTAAATTGCTGTAGATACTAGAACAGAGATTCTAGAACAAAAAGTCCTGCGGCAAACTCAAAAGATAGTTTGCAATGTTCACTGTTTGCAGGAATTAATGATTACGAACACATTTTAGAGAACTTAGACTAGTCTAGGTTTGGTTAACAACTCTTCACACATGCAAAATTTTCAAATAGATGCCAATTAACGATTGGTGAAATTTATTGGTGATAGCAATATCATATTTCATATTAGAATGTCTGATCGCATGCTCTGTTTTGTGTGCTAAAACCCTTCCCATATCCCTATTATTCTACGTAGATTATGCGCTCATGCAAAATTGATGAATGTTTTTATCACCAAATTGAGATTCAAACCTTTATTCTATTTGATCCTGAAGGCGATGCACAATAAATAGGTGTCATATGAAAGAGCAGGTTTTTCTACATATGCCTCAAAAGGCGTCATATCAGAACTCAAAAATATCTTGATCAAAACAGTGATTTAAATATTGGTTCCATAGAAGCTCTGAGATTTGCCACTGTTGAGAAATGACGCCCCGAGCGATAAGTAGTTCCAGTCGTAGGGAATATATGGGGAGGCGTGACTCCGCTCAGCCCAAACGCACGATGACAGCGGGTAGAATCTGCGCATGCATATATATTTCACGCTCGATAGCTCCGTGGCACGAAACGATCTTTGTGCGTGCTACCCGTGTTGCATGCCTTCGTAACACAATATACTGCGTGTGTACGTGTGCATTTAGATCGCTTGTGTGCGTTTGTTACCTGTGTTGCATGCCTTTCGTACATATACTGCGTGTGTACGTGTGCATTCAGATCGCTTGTGTGCGTTTGTGTATTCGGCGAACGGGTGCACATGGAAGACAACGGACGTGGAGCTTGCAATTGCGCTCAAGTAGGGCTGCATCTGGCAACACGCGTACGCTTGCATTGCGCGATACAGCCGTTTAGCAAGGTTCATAACTCAGCATGTACTGTACGTCTTTTTGGAAGGGTGTCTGATCGCGCACCCGATGTTGTGTGCTAAAATTGTTCCCATAGAGATTGCACGCATCCCTATGCAGTCTACGTGCATTGCGCGACCATGCAAAATTGGTCAAATTTTTGTTTTTCAAATCGAGATTCAAACCTTTATTCTTTGTGATCTTGAAGGTGATACTCAATAAATGAGGTGTCATATGAAAGAGCAGGTGAATTCCCATATTTCCAAAGGGGCTGCATCTCGGAATTCTAAAAAATATCTTTGTCAAAACAGCAATTTAAACATTGTGTCCTGGCTAACTTTGACTTTGAGGTTTGCCACTTTTGAGATATGCAGCCCCGATCGATAAGTAGTCCCAGTCCTAAGGAAGATATCTATGCGCTTATATTTTCGCTAGCCCCCAAGGATCACAAAGGATTACAGTTTAAAAATACCCTTCCGCCTATTTGGTGGATCAGCTAATTAGGGGGCGTGAAAAGAAAAAAAAACGTGGACGATCCTTTTTTTTTTTTTTGGACGCTTTTTTTCCTCGTTATGTGGACGATCCTCATTCTCGAACCAGTGGCAGTGCTACTGCTAGGCTATACCGACACTGTCTTGACAATGACAGTGCAGATGGAATGGTGGTTTCCTAATCCTATCTCATGATAAATGCCGAGATCATTCAGTTTGGTGCATACTAAAAGTTTTAAAAAAATAGATTTGGGCAATGGATCCACCAACTATACAGTCTCCCTGGCCTGGCCCTGCTTTATGTGTAAGTTGACACACACCCTCATCATTCATGCTCGCCGGTGCAGTGCCGAAACGGGGCCCACATGTATGCGCTTAGCGCTTATGCATGCTCACTGCCATCTCTAGTGTCTTCATGAATTTCAGACTCCCTCACAGATCACATCACATTGACTTACAACGATCTGTTTACAAACAATCAGCGTGGCTAGTACGTTATTTTAGCACAGCAATAATAGTCGAATTCAATTTCATCTCCTTGCAAATTTAACAAAGATCATTACAGTGTCTTACTTTTATCGTACAAATACACACTAATCGCAATTTGTAACGTTTTACTGACCTGCCGGTGTTCGTTTTAGCGACTCGTTCTCGGGGAGTAGATCGCCTATTCATGGTGATACCGGTAATCTAGCGCACGTACGCGGCTCTAATCTTTCAAGAGAAGGTATGATTCCGGAGAAACAAACGAAATCAGTCCCTCATATCGACAATTTTCCAATTGGTCAGGTGATATTGTTTACAATCCAACAATAATATTCCCAAAAGGATAAAGAGTCGACGTATAATATAGAAAATTGCCCTGAATTTCAGGTTCCACTGCGTGAAAGTTACTACGGCAGCTGGCGCACTAATTTCAAGTAGGATCGGGGACACCAGTGTAAAATTAAATATTAAAAATATTCTTTATAACAAATAAAATACCTTACGATTATATTCATTAAAGTGCAACGTACTAACAAATTTAAGTATGACTTGAACTTGAATTCATATTGTCATTGAAACAGAGCACAATGGATGTAAAATAGAACTATATTTCATAAGCGCACGTTATTACAATCGTATATTGTAATACGTCTCGGCGCGCAGTCAGACATATCAGGAGGGGGTAACCCTAACCTATTTTAGGGAAGGGTACCCAATTCTATTGAATTCGTTGCAGTCAATGCTGTCTGGCCCGAAAAAGTGCCCATATGGGGTCTTTTTTTTGTATAGTGGACGGTATACTCAAGATTTCAACAAGCTATAGCATCTATATTTCCACCCCCCCCCCCTACCTTCGTTCCAATTCGATAATTTACAAATGAATAAATAAGAAAGGAGATTTTTTATTAAAATTTGAAGAAAGAAAAACATAGACAGCTTAAATAACAATTGATTCTGTTTGGAATATTGTAGCCCCTCCTGGCCAAAACATAATGTAAGGCCTAATGAAAACGGGAATTGTGCAAGTAATGTCTTGTTCTCTACGGGGTTCTCTACCTTCGATGGGATCCCATATATCTAGCAACGTACATTATGAATTGAAAATAGTACGGGTGCAAGAGTGGCCGCTATACTTATGCAATGGGGGAGTGGTTAGTCTGACTTTTAGAACTGGGGCAAACTTCTAGGACTACTCTCATACTCTTCCTCAAGTTCACCATATAACTAAGTTCATTCAGTGGCGGATCAAGGGGGGGTGTACAGGGGGCATGTGCCCCCCCGGCCAAAAAAAAAAAAAAAAAAAAAAAATCAGTGCTCACTACCCCCCCCCCCCCCCCCCCCCCCCCTCCCCCCCCCCCCGCCTCCGCCACCCCCCTTACCGCCAGTGCCATAAACCCTATATTTCCGAAAGAAAAGATAAGGACGGAGACCAAAATCTCCTCGCCTCACCCTTTCTGGTGTACGAGCCTGGGAAGACCAGCTAGAATTCGGAAATCGCCCATTCTCCCCTCTCCGACCCCACCTCCAGATGTGGACTTACATGTAGGAGGGGTTCGAGAGTGAACACGATATGTTTATACCATGGTAAAAAAAAAACACCAAAATATCACGTACGCTCCTGGTAGAGGTGGTAGTGTTGGTGGTAGTGGTTCGATGAGGGTGGTGGTGGTGTTGGCGTTGGTGCAGTGGTGGTGGTGTGGTGGTGGTGGTGGTGTTGGCGGTAGTGGTGGTAGTAGTGGTGGTTGTAGGATGGTGGTGGTAGTGGTGTTGGTAGTGGTGGTGATGTTAGTGGTGTTGGTGATAATGGAGGTGGTGTGGTGGTGGCGGTGGCGGTGGCGGTAGTGGTGGTGGCGGCCGCGGTAGTGGTGGTGGTGGCGGCCGCGGTGGTAGTGGTGGTGGTGGTAGGATGGTGGTGGTAGTGGTGTTGGTAGTGGTGGTGGTGGTGGTGGTGATGTTAGTGGTGTTGGTGATAATGGAGGTGGTGTGGTGGTGGCGGTGGCGGTAGTGGTGGTGGCGGCCGCGGTGGTAGTAGTGGTGGTGGTAGGATGGTGGTGGTAGTGGTGTTGGTAGTGGTAGTGGTGGTGGTGGTGTTGATGGTGATGCTAGTGGTGGTGGTGATAATGGAGGTGGTGTGGTGGTCGTCGTCGTCGTGGTGGTGGTGGTGGTGGTCGTCGTGGTGGTGGTGGTGGTGGTGGTCGTGGTGGTGGTGGTGGTCGTGGTGGTGGTGGTGATGTTAGTGGTGGTGATGGATATGAAAATGAAGATGAACTTACGCTCAATAATATTTAACGAGCTTCCTCTCGCCACACCTTTTCATAGCAGACTTAAAGGGCCCATGACATCGAAATACAAGCGTATTCATGTTGGTGTGCAGTCCTGTATACATCTCATATTTTGATATGTAAACTTCTGAATTTGTTTCATAGATTTTTAAATATTTTTTGAAATATTTGTTTTTTTTTAAACTTGCTATAAGCTCCACCCCAAAATACTCCAGATCTCATTCCCTTTGCGACATCATCTGTCCAATGAGCTAACTTGAGAAAGTGGCATGTAGCTTTGCCAAAGTTGACCACCTGTTACAATACCACAAACAATAGCAACATATAAGTTGCTATGTCAGACATGTCAGATTAAACTAATATTCTAGAATAGACAATGGTATGTAATTTCCTCCAGCTTAGCACACGTTCATAATAGAATTGCATGCTTCCATATTATGTACAATACATCATCATTGCCTTTGTCTTCCTGGTGATGCTACAACACTATTGTATTACGTATTGTAACAGGTGATCAACTTTAGCAAAGTTACATACCACTTTCTCAAGTTAGCTCATTGATGACTGACAGATGATGTCTCGAGGGGAATGAGATCTGGAGGGTTTTGGGTGGAGCTTAGCAAGTTTGAAGAAGAAAAAATATTTTCAAAAAATATTTAAAAATCTATGAAACAAATTCAGAAGTTTATATATCAAAATATGAGATGTATGCAGGACTGCACACCAACAGGAATACACTTGTATTTCGATGTCATGGGCCCTTTAGTCCATTATCTTCCTCTCCTCTCCCCCCCCCCCCCCCCTCCTCTCTCTCTCTCTCTTTCAGTTGACGTACAAGTTTTCTTCTGATCTTTGATTCTTCTTTGCCACTTCTATTTTACAAGAAAACTTTTTGTACTGAGGGTAGAGTCTAAAGCAGAAAAAATGTCATCAACTCATCATCAACCATGCACCATTCTTCTCACGACATGTGTTCTCCTTCTTGTGTTCTTCTTCTTCTTCAGTATTTGTCTTCTTCTTCTTTTTCTTCTTCTTCTCCTTCTTCTTCTTCTTCTTCTTCTTCTTCTTCTTCTTCTTCTTCTTCGTCTTCTGATTCTTCTCCTTCTCCTTTTTCTTCGTCTACTTTAATTTTCATTTTCCTTCGGTTTTGCTATATACACTGCATTGTAAATTTATTTATATAATATATTGTTTACAAACAAAATATTCATTTGTTACATTACATTGTAAATTGATTTATTCGATATATTTGTTTCCAAACAGAATATTGATTTGTTACATTGCATTGTAAATTGATTTATAATTATGTTTATAAACAGAATATTGATGTACATCAATGAAATTTAATAAATACAATACAATACATGTTAGATTCTCCTCTCTTCCTACCTCTCTCTCTCACTCTCTCTCTCTCTCTCTCTCTTTCTCTCTCTCTCTCTCTCTTTCTCTCTCTCCCTCTCTCTCGGACTGTCTTCAATCTTTTTCCCTCTGATTTTTTTCTCCAGCTCAGACCGTTTCTCAAATCTCCTAAATGCTCTTCTATACCCGGCCCTCATTCACTCTCACTCTCCCTTCCCACACGGTGGCCCGAATTCACAAAGGAGGTTTGTCGACAAACCTTGATTTTCGTACGTCATATGACGCGTTTTTACGCGTTTTCTACAAACCTGGTTTGTTAAAACGCGTCGAAACGCGTCATATGACGCACGAAAACCAAAGTTTGTCGACAAACTTCCTTTGTGAATTCGGGCCGGTATGTTCCGTGGACCCGGGGGTACTCGCGCCATTCGCCCAACAATTCGAAGAAATATGTTTAAATCGCTGATAAACATTGATGCTTTCTTTTTTAATTAACTAAATTAATCTTAAAAAACGTGTTTATCGAGCGAAAAACATCGCCTATATAAATACTTTTTTTTTTCTTCCCCGGAATTATTATGCAAAAATGCCCCGCATGGAAGAAATCACCTTAAAGTGGCATAATATCTGGCCGAATGTTCCTTAAATGAAAATTAGTAGATAGAAAAATATCCCAACTACTTTCGAGAAATTAACTCAATAGCAATGATTTTTATATTGTATAGAAATCATGTTCGGATTACATATTTTACCTTTTCAAGCAATGTTCGCTCATTTCAAAAGGTGATGTATACCAACATAAAGCAATTTATGTTGATTTTTTCGAAGTA